>CABFVX010006690.1:0-33314 GCA_902151425.1 Timema shepardi
AATGACACACACACTCCTCACCACCCACTCCGCGAATATAAAATCATGATTACAAAAATGCGATGAGGGATTTGACTTGTCAGAGGATGCGGGGTTCCCATAGAACATACACGCTACTCTTCTGAATACTAGCTAGTCGCCAAAAACAGTGCGTTTATATTTCAAAATAGTTTTGGATTGTGATGATTTTAATTTCCATTGTAACAAAATTAAGATGATTTAAGTTAGAATGAACTTCCTGAGATATAGCTTCAAAATCACAAGCAAAAATTGAGTTTAAAATAAAACTTGCAACTGGTTCTAGTTTTCCAAACCTCGCGAATCTTCAAGCAAAGTTGACTCTCGAATGATTGGTGGATTTGAGTGATTTTTCTGGCGCGAAGTCTTTGTAATAAAAAAAAGGAAGTAAATTGTTTAAAATATATTTTATAAAAATTGGTTCCAAAAATGTAATTTTTTCCTGAAAATAGTTAAACAGCAAAAATCCTGTGTAAATATTTGTTTCCCCCCATTACTTTACAGTTTCAAAATTAGGTAATTCAATTGTAGTAACAAGAAAGAATGCAAAATATATTAGCGATCCCGAATCCTCCAGTTTTGGATAGTAGATCATAGCCATTTCTTTTAGATAATATTTTATTTTATGAAGCAGCTTTTTAAATCATCAAACGACTTTGCCTTTATTCAGACAAAGTTGTTAAACCAAACTTACAGTCCATTTTTTCTGTAAACTCTCTGAACAGTTTCCATGTTCATAGCCCTGGTGCTATTCTTTATAAAGAGCCGTCACATTCTCCATAACAAGCTTGAGCGTGATGAATTGTATAGTCTACTGAAAGTCAAGAAATGGCGGAATCTATTTGACCAAATGAACGAAAGCCCTTATTGAATTTGGCATAAATGTATTATCTTGTAGTTGTTCTAGCTTTTAGTATGATTTTCAAAAACTCCCCTTTACTTTAAAAATTGTTTTAGGTCATTTAAAAATAAAAAAGCTTAGTTGAACTGTGTCGACAATACCATTATTTTGATTTATTTGTCTGTAAATTGTTAGGAAAAGAAAATTATTCTACATTTGCACTAAGTTGTGTGTTTAACTTTGGGGCCGCCATGAGCTCAAATAGACATATTTCAAAGCACGTTGATAGTTGGTCAGAATCAAGAGCGGTTAATATTTTTTCTTTATTTTGAATTTAAGTCTACAGCAACTTTAGTAAAGGCCTCCTTCACGCAAGGCCTTAGCCAAAGGGGTGAGGGCGTTTAAAGTTCAAACTCCCTCCCCAATATTTGATGAAAAATACTACTTACTCTATTAAAGGTTTTTTGTAACAGTCAAAAAAGTATCTTACTATGTGAATCTGACTGTAGGCATGGTTGGCGAAATATCTGGGCTACTCACCAAGGGCACAAATAGTCCCAACCCCCCCTCCTCCCTGCCACCGGTCACCTATTTTCAATACCTGTGTGTCTTATAGATACACTAGTTAAAAGTCTTCAATACATTTAGTCGTGTTGAAAATGTCTTTATTTGAATAGAATTTAATTTTGAACTACTTGGGCGGGAGTAATTCAACCTTTTATCCAAGCACAAATTATTAAATCTCTAACTTTATTATAGAAAGAATAAATCATCTATAGAATTATCCAAGCTGGGTCAATGGTGGCAAAACCTTATTTATGTAAAAGAGGTGGAGAATGGAGGTGTACCTTGTTTAGCCAAAAAGAGGTTTTTGAGAGACTTTTCTTTCTTCTCCCAAGCCTAAGGAGTTCCAGAGACCCTTCCCCTGGCAAACTATTGTCAATTTAGTGCCGCTGTAGGAGAGGTCTTCACCTGGAATATTTTTGGATAATATACTTCTCTAGACTCTATTTGGAGTGGTATCACCTCAGATAATTCTAAATGAGTGTTCACATAGAATATATTAGAACGGTCTTCGTCTGATATATTTTTTAATTCAATGTCTTTAAAAAAATATTTAGTTTTTTTTTAACATATTATGCTTAAAAATATAAGAAGACGGTAAAATAAATCTAGAAAGGATGGGGGGAGGGAATTTATTTTAGGGAAAAAGACTGTTTTAATAGATCAGGGCCCACTCACCACTTATACCTTTGCCACCACTTATGCCATTATTTAAGAAGTCTTCAATAGAGATTTTCACACTTTGATGGAGAAGTATATAAGTTTCTAAATGTTAAACAAATTGATATTACCTAAATTATCTAATTCCTGCCACTAAACTACAGATATCTCCTGGATTCATTTAATATTGGAAATTTTTCTTTGCTGGTGTCGGTTGAAAGGTTATGCCCCCTGCCATTTTGGCCTGGCTATGGTCTTGCCTTCACGAGCCCACTATTGGTGAAACGTTTATTTCTTCATAGACAGCACATGATAATCTTTAATAAAGCCATAGTAGCAGAAAACTACTCCACTAAAAGCCTTAGAATACCTGGTAAAAAGAGCAGGCTCACTGTGCTAACGTTTTTAAACAAATCCAAGCTTTGTAAAACAACTTTGATCCACTGTTGATGTCAGAGTCTAAACTTACATGTGCATATTTGTCTTGCAGCTCTGTCACTCTTCATTTGTTTATTAGACACATCATCACTAAGACGGGGAAAAACTAACATCACCAACAATTATGACCGATCAAGGTTATTTTGGTCACTCATTGAAAAAATAAAAATTTTAAATTAAAAAGACCCAATGATCAGCTTTTAGCTATGGTGTTAGTTTCTTACTCAATCAACTGAAAATTGCCATGGGATCTCGATTGTTTGGTTATTGGCCCCTGCCTTAAATGACTCTTAGACTAAGATTACCTTTTATGTTGCAGTTAGCATATATTAAAATAATTTATAGCTAATAATGATATTTTCTACTAGGTCAATCTTTATTTTTTGTATCGTATGTCTTGAAAAGGCTAGCTTTAGTTAAATGTAGTCAATTGACATTTTTGAGGAGGTAAGGTTTGGGGCGTGGCAGGAAAGTTTGGACCCCTTCTCATGAATACATGCCTGCTTTATAAAGTTTTGTAAATACTTTCAAGATCATCAATCATTCAATGATTGACAGGGTTTGCCACCCTGATTGGTTGGCAAACTTTGACCTTGGAGTTTCAGATTTGATCTCTTTGTGATTTTTAAATCTTTTTTTCTATTTTAGACAAATGCTGATTTAGGCCTATTTATAATTCACCCCAAAATGAAGAGGTGTTAAAAAGGGGGTGTGAGACGAGAGGGAGTCCTGGAATGCTTGTACTTTGAATGACTAGAAATTATCTTTCAGTGGAAAAGAGAATATTGAAAAGCTGATTAATTTAATCTGCAATTTTCTTTATATCTAACATCTCACTTCTATATTATTATTTATTTATATTAGATATATTATTATTATTATTAGCACCCCGTCTTACTACCCGTTCGGGTTATACGCACTTACGCTAATGTGTAATGGTAGGGTGATTGTGAAATGAAATGGAGGACTTACAGCTTAACGTGGAATTCGAACCACGGTGGAGGCCTGGCATTCCCCATATTCACAAGATGTCCTGTCAGAGGTGAAAGAAGGGTTTGGTAATCAGATAAATCTGTGCCGGGACCGAGGATTGAACCCCAGACCCCCAGCACAGAAGTCTGACACCTTATCCCTAGACCACCAAGTCACCTATTAATATAATAATACATAAATTTAAGTTGTAAAGGTCAGTCAAGTACACACAAGTCAAAGAAGCAAATAGAAAAAAAAGAGTGGGTTTAAACTTAGAAAATTAAGTTTTTGAGTGAATTTGATTGTCTTTTTGGTTTGAAATCAATGATTAGATAACCACACTTGTGAATTCATAGCAATTTTAATTAAAGATATTGTCTGACCCCTATCAGTTCCAACCCGATCCTCTTAAAATCCATTTCCCTTAAGCTAAATAATTTAAGCTAGTGGTAGCTTGTTCAGACGTTCCTTAAGCATAGTATTTAAAGTGTTTTAAGAGTTCAATAGAACAATTTTAGCGAAGAAGAGGCAGGGCATAATCAATACAAACAAAATCAATCAATATTAATGTTTCTTGTTACATATTTTATTTACACTATCACAACTTTACAAATTATAAAATTAATACTCTATGAACTATTTATATAAATGTCATCATTTATTCTAATGATTCATTCATAAATATTTAAATAAAATAGTACGGACATCCTTAGCAAAATAGGAATTACAAAAATACATTGTTATGATTTTTGTTATTCATACTATTTTAGATCCAGCCCTTTTTGTGACTTGTATTTAGTTTTTTACTATTATTTATTTTTCTCCTTGTACTAAGGCTTTTCACACTTTTATTAATTTATCCTTTATACTTTCATTTTGATGTGCAGCCAATGTGATATTTGAACGTGTAATATTTTATTTTATTTGTAAAGTACAAACAGTGAGGAAATGTGACAAACTACGAGAGAATGGTATTTTTTCTAGATAAAAAGGCGGAGGAAGATGGATGGCGGAATAACAGAGGAAGATTTGGCATTTTACTAAACTGACTCATCTACAAGCTGGAAACAATTCATGGTGATATATATGATGAAGATAAATAAAAATAAAATAATCAAGACCAATATGATTAAATTAAAATACCAGAATGTCCGATAAAAATCTGATTCTGAATAGGAAAAAGCTAAAGTAAAAAAAAAAGAAATATAGGAACAAACAACTTTTTACAATGAAAAGAGGAACACAATTCACACTTTACATTGTTGCCATTGGACAAATAGGTATAAGTAATGGTTGCCACTTGAGAGTAAGATACCACCACACAATCCCTTAATCCAGGTTTTGTTCTGTCATAACTCTTCAGAAGGCCATAACTTTTCTTTAAAAAGTTACTGACTAATCAAAAGTTTCCTACACGAAAGGAAGAAAATGGAAATTTTATTTACAGAGATCCTGCATTTGCCACACAATGCTAGCAAAGTGTAAAGGATAAAATCAATACATGGTAAATTAATTGTTACAAAATATACACATTATAAAAATATACATTTCACAAAATTGTATACACGAAACAAAGTTTTCTTACATTTTGAGTCTTATATAAGGAAATCTTACATTTTATTAGTAGTTCTATTCAATTCTAAGTCATCTATATTGATAACTAAACATTTATTTACAATTAAAAAAACTCCATGGCGTCAGCCAGCAATTGAGCCATACTGACCGAATGATCATCGTCTGTTGGAGATGATAGTGCCAAATTTAGCGGATAGAGGGTGTCATGTAGTTAGCCCAATGAGCCCTTCAGCTGTTAATATTTTATTTACAATACGTTATTAAAAATATAGCATACACCTAAAGTAATACAGAACAATAGAAATGTATTCTATGTATAAAAATTATGACAAAATAATTACATCAATATTTATAGAATGGGTTGGTATATTCCTACTGAACAAGTTTAATACTTTATTTTAGGCATACACTTATTAACTTATTTGCAATATTTTAACACATTTTGTTTACTTTGGGCAAGTTAATTCTCTATTTTGTATTAGTTTCTTTATAGACACTTAGAAACAGTCAAATCCAAATAAATCTCAAACTGTCTGCACAAAAACTAATATCTAGGCCCAATAAGGGTTCAAACCAGATCCTCTCAGAAAGGCCATGATCCACGGGCTACATGTGGTCCACCACCTCTCTTTTTTCCACCTGCAATCTAATGATGATCAATATGTTTTATATGCAGACCTTCAGCTAAAATGTTTGAACAGGTATAATTTAAGAGGTGGTAAGGCAATACCTAACATTTAACATATTAACAGTCTTGGCCAGTATCGAGGCTAAGGGATGTTAGTCTCTCTTACCATGGATAAAAGTCTGTGATTCGTTCATATCATGTTTGTAAAATGACGACCTGGTTCATTAATTAATCATGAAAAATATTCCCTTAATTTTTAGTGTATATTCTGAAGGCACTGTCAACAGGTAATTTATGCATCTGGAACCCTCTGATTATAAAGGAGTTAAAAATAAATGTATTAGGACAATTTAAATAGTTCCAGCTGAAACATACTTGTACAGCGAGCATATTTCTGTTCATTGACTGAAACAATATTTATTTTAAAATCAGAGAATGAGGGTAAAATTGTGTTGGTTATGAAATGTTAAAAAAGTTAAACAAAAGATAAACACATTTTTTTAAATGACATTCTTTCAAAAACTATTACATAAATTGTGATTTCAAACTTCTATAAAGATAACATAACCAATTAAAGCTGATTATTAAGCAGAAACATCAGTGTCTTCATTTTTAAATTTCTTTACACATACTAAGGGATCATTTAATTAATATTTATTTATAAATCAGAGTTTGCTAACAATACTTTTTTAGAAATAAAACCTACCGTAGTTTAAAGACAATATCAATTATTATTAGGCACAATTCAAACTTTGTAAAGACATATAAAAATATATAAGTTATTTTTATTAATGTCTTAGTAATGAAATGTTTTCTCAGTGTTCGGTATTTTTAATGTCTGAGTTATATTTACACTTTACCTGGTTCTGTCTTGTCCTCCATATTGTGAGACTTAAAACTTTCGAAAGTGTGCTGGGACCCAACAAGCCCAATACTAGGGAAGCTTTCTGTGTCATGCTCCTTAGGGGGCAAAGACACCACATAAACAGGGGACGTGCGCTGAAAAAAGTTATCTCCCAACTCTGCTGACTTGCGGCTTAGGGAAGATCCGTCCAATCCTGTGGAAGACATCTTTCTGCGGTAGAGGGCAATCACTAGGATTAGAATGCAGATGATAAAGGCAGAGCCGGCCGTCAGAACGATAATCGCTGTCTGGTACGGCTTCACTTCGGAAATAGTTGACTGAGACACCACCTCTCTGTGTTCCAGTGCGATCACTCGGTCAGCGAGAGCCATCGGATTGTTTGTGTCCTCCAAGAGTTTCTGACTAAACCGCGACTTGGTGATATCCGCAATGACAGGACTATAAGGACCTAGCTTGATATAAACCTTTTCAGATTTAACCTGAAAATGAGAATGTGTCATTTAATTAAGAGGTCTTGCCTTCATTTGTAAGAAATGGAAAATAGTTTGTTCCTGTAGTTGTTTTTTCAAAAGTAAGATAGCATAGCTACAATAAGTTGAAGTATACAATTTACTTACAAGCCAAGTTAGCAGATTGGGTGGCTGGGAACATGTAGAGAAAGACACTAGCTTTTGGCAGTTTAACCTCATTATTTAGGACATTAAAGCCATACTTTACGATTAATTTATGTCTAGCAGGACAAGTATGTACATAGATAGCAGCACTTGTACTGGTAATGATTAACTGATGTATTTAGGTTTGATTTTAAATTAAAATATCTACCTAATTGAGTTAATATTTCAGCATAAATAATTGTTTTCAAATGTATAATTTTCAATAAATGAGTTTAGTTAATTGAGTAAGGTAAGGTTGGAGAAAAGGAGTTTATTTAATATCAAGGTCGAAAGCTTGTCTTAATTTGATGATGTGTTGATGATATCAGTAGTTCACAAGCTTTGAAATCCAAGACACATTATTTAAACAAACCCAAAGACAGTTTCTCATGATTTTGCCTAGCACTAGATTTTATTATTGATGAACCTAACTACTTCGGTTGTGTAACATTCATCAAACCAAAGTAGTAAATTAGCACTCAGACAAAACCATTAATTCAGTGGCATCTGGTGATCTAAAATAGGTCCAAGCATAACAAAAATTATAGCCTGTTGTCTAAGCCATAAGTCTACAATAGATTTTAGAGGGGAGAGGAGGATATAGAGAGCCAAGGTTTGAATCAAGGCCAGATGAACTAATGGAAGAAGGGGAGTGACACATGGCATTCATCACTCTGTTATAACATTTTCTCCTCATCCTAACAATGGTGCCTTTCTTCTATAACTGTGTTCAATCATAATGGACCATTAAATAGGTACCTTGTAGTTAACAAAATAGATAGCCTATAATGTACTGATAAAGATTTTTTTTATATAATTCCTACTAAGGATTAGCATTTGTTCATTGTAAGTACATTTTTTTAAATCTAGATTGGTAAAATGATTATATCTTGATTACCATGCTGAGTCCAAGCTTCATTGCTTCAAAACCTTATCAAATGAAACTAAATAACGATTTTTACTATCATTAGCAGTCTGATTCATATTAAATTATCTAGACTTTGGTTTTTGTTTAAAATTTAAATTTTCTCATGCATTTAATTAATTATACAACTATTATAACAGGTTATATATAGCCCCATTTATCATTGTTAATTTGATTTACAATAACTAAATACAGAGACAAAAATAATTATGCGAACAAATTAACTTGTTGTACAAATTAAATAAACCACAAGTAGAAATTTATCAAACAAATCTGATGAAGTAGTTTTTAAACCCGTGCTTTCAATGTCTATAACCATAAGACCACAGGGTACTGGCCTCGTGGCTTGTGTTTGTTGTAACAGTGTCAATAGAAAAAGGGTCAACTCCATTGTACCAACATCTCTACTTGCTACCCACCATCACTTGAGAGGCAAAGAAACAGAGTTTGACTTCCAAACAAGTAATATCATGAGACAAGGTTAAGGCGCTATAACCAAACAGAAGCAATGAGCTCCAGATATTGTTATGCTTAGTAATTCCAAGATGTCTGAATACTTAAAGTTGTTTGGAATGTCATACAAACATACCTACTCACATCATCCCCTTATGTGGTTGGCTAGAAATTATGCCTATAGCTCAAAAAACAACTCTGCACTTAATCTACCTTCACTAACTTTCTCCTCACTTCCCTATCCTTGCATAATCCCTTTGTTTCAACAACATTCATACACCACGTCATACATGCTCTTTTATCCTCAAAACTCTTAATGTTTCTATTTTTCACAAATTCGTCTACAACATTAAGCCAAACTTTACATGGCCTAACCCTTCCTTTTGATCCACACACTCTACCTTCATATATTTGATTCATCACTGAATCAACACTCATCCTTTCAACATGCCCAAACAATAGTAAAATATTTCTTTTACATTGACCTATTGGATTCCCTATCAAACCGCACTCCTTCAGCACCCATTCATTACTGACTCTGTCCATACAAGTTTTTCCACATACATTTCTTAGATATCTCATTCCAATCACATTTACCTTGATCTTGTGTTTCTCCTGAAAAACCCACGCTTCACATCCATAAAACAATAATAGTATCAACACACATTTATATACTGCCATCTTTGCCACTTTTTATACTATTTCATTCTTTGCAATAGTTCACATACATCCAACAATGCTTTGAGAGGCATTCCCCCATCTGTTGATTTCACAATTTATCCTTCTATTTTTACAAGACATTCTACACAGATGCATAAAATCATTCACGTGTTCTAACAGTTTTCCATTTTATACTAAGGTGACAATCATTTCCTGATCCGCCCTTATCAAAAACTATCACCTTAGATTTGGAGACATTTATATATAAACCCATTTTGCCTGTAGCCACATTTATATGATTTAATGCATTCTGTAAGGCACTTCCTTCCATTCTTAGCCATTGATAGGCATCATCTGCATTTAGCAACACTCACACACTCACATTGCCCATTTGTACACTAACTACATCCTTACAAGCATACCTCATACACTTATCCATGAATGCATTAAACAACCTTGAAGACATTGCATTGACACTTTATTTTGTTTTTATTGATCAGTATAGTGATTTAAAACTTTATTTATATTATAAAAAATATTAAAGATTTGCTAATTATTATGTGGAGCTGAGACCTGAAAACCCAATAGATAAGACACCATTGCATTACTTGTCTAATGAACTTACCATTTCCTCAAGATAATAGGCAGCATCCACCTTGTTATTGCCGATGATTGAGAAGTGGACGTAGATCACGTCGGGCATGATCTCAACTTCAATTAGGTCATTTTTGAGTTTAGCCCCCAATCCTTGTAGAATGCTCTTCAACTCAGACTCAAGCAGTTTCTCTGTTGTCTTGTTGTGGTAGTTGTAGAAACCTAGTTTGACCTCCACCGCTTCGATAGGGACTGGCACTAAAAGTGAATAAGTGTTTTTATGTGAGATATCAATTACTTTTTTACTTAAGATGTTTATATGAAAGGGACTAAAAGTACCTATAACTGCATCCAATGTTGTTAACTCTGAATCAATTGTACTCTGCCTGATTGCACAAAACAAGAAAATTAGTTGGGAATCACCGGTCGCACAACAATTCAGTCTATGGCAGTGTACACTTATCATCTGTTCTCCACATTTTGTCTTAAAACAAGAAGTTTTTCCTTAAATCCAAATCTAACATTTTATTTTGAAACTCAAACCCAAATTTAAATCCTCAAATCTATGTATAAAAATTAAAAAATGTATAGTTTTATTCACAATGGAAACATCTGGAGTTAAACAAGTATATTCTAAAATTAAACATTATTTAGTTAAAGAAATTAGCATCAATGCCATATTTAATACCATATCATTTTGAGTGAATTAATTATATTTTAAACAATTTTGTGAATTTGTATTTTATATTTTAGCTAAAAAAAACTAAAATGTTGTGTTTTCTCAGTTAATCTAATTTACTCTATTGATACATTAACATTAAACATTGAAAGGAGGATAGAAGGGCAAAACACATAATTATGTAATTTTAGGGGTAAATTAATCCCTTTCTTCAGTAGAAGAAAGTAAAACACAGAAGAAGGGGACTGATGTACCCTGAGAATGTCATAATTATGTGTTAGGTTGTGTTTTAACTGTGAACTTTGAGGCCTGGTAAGTGTGTAGGCTTTGCCCTTCTATTTTCTTTTTAATATTTGACTTAATATAGTCATTTGGCAACATTTTTTCTTTGATTGGATAAAATTGTGATTTCAAGTCAAAGCCTGCAAATTTAAAGCAATATTTTTTTTTCTTCAATTAATTTGAATTTATAATGCATTAAGATTTGGGGATTTGACTGTCCCATCTACTTGGAATATTTATAATACCGATAATCATTTGACAGCTTATAGTTAAAAATATTGGTGTGCTTCTTTAACAATACATTTAATCCCAGTATCCCACTTTTAGTTAAACTTTCCAATAGAAACACACTCCATTAAAACTGGGTTAATCTAAGTATTTTGTCTTTGTTAGATGAATAATTTTTATGTATAATATGATAGAAGAAAGTACAGGAAAGATAGATAGCTACATAAAAAAGAGTCCAACACAATATGGCTTTTACAATGAAAAGAAGAACACATTTCACTCCTATAATGCTGCCATTGGACAAAGAGCTAATGCTTGCCTCTTGAAGAAAATTGATCGTTTCCACCCAGTTCCCTGACCTAGGTTTCATTCTATCAGAACTCATCAGGAAGGAGGGTGAAATGCACAATGCAATTTACTAAAAGAAGAAACCGAAAAACACAAAAGGGAGGAAAAGGAAATTGGTAGAACATGTTATGACAAATATAGCAAAAAGAGGTTTTTCTTATAAAGATATACTATATATTTGCATCTAATGTCCATTTCCTGTGTTTGTCCTTTATGTTATTCCCTTTACAAGTTCCTATCCAAGCGCCCTATCATTCTTTACCAATCTCCTTTTTTCCTCTTTGTGTTTTTAGTCTGCTTCACACTCCCTCCTGGTGAGTTCCAATAAAAAGAAATCTAGGTCAGGGAACTGGGTGGTAATGATCAGTTTTCTTCAATAGGTAGCCATTACTTCTTTGTCCAATGGCAACAATGTAAAGTGTCAAATGTGTTCTTATTTTCATTATAAAAAGTCATATGATGTTTGCTGCCTTTTATCTGTTTCCATCCCACTTTTCTGTGCCTTCTTCCAAACATAACATGTGTATGAAATAAGTAGTTGAAACAACAGGATTCTACCCAAACTCACGGCATATTTTGGCTCCCTTCTTGAAAGTGGTGGTGTTGGGTAGCTGGTTCCCTGCTTCATCTACACACCAGCATTCTGGGAATTTCTCTGAGTCCCGCGGGTAACATTGAGTCGGAGCAAATCTGATACACAAAACACTCACAAATGTTTTATGATTTGGGACACAGCTCTACTTAAGTCATCAATAATGTTATATTATAGCTCTTACAATTGATTAAGGTGACCAGTAAAATGTTTCCTTCGTATTCCTCCCGCTCACTTCTTTTTATTAGTTTCACAACAAATGAAAAGGATATTCTAGGATAGCATCTTGTTAGCTAGTGACTGAGCCGGAATTGATTTAAAATTGGAAATGACAGGAAAACGAAGTTTAACGTTATAGTCAACAACACGCCAGAGATAAAACCATAATTTGAGTGGAGTGTTCATGATCAAAATATGATGGCATTGCTAAATTTGTGTGTTGTTAGTATAATTTATGATTTTGTGTTTTAATAGAACTGCCCGAACTTTTCTTATATCTTCTTCCATAAGTGAAAGTTCTGCAATTACTATTTTTCTGCTATGTTAATATTAACTAATTACTAGAAAATCCTACTGATTAAAAAGGATAGGTTGAAATTTATGAACGTCTCTCATATTATAAGCCCTTAAGTGAAGTTACAGACGAGTGTGTTCATACCTGCCATGAGCGTCACACTCTACAGCATACAAGGAGTTAGTTGCAGTCATAAGTTCCCGCAGGGCCTGGCAGCGTGTTTTTCTCTCTGGGTCTTCCATCAGACCCACCTCCTTCAACAGCTCCTCCATGGCTACAAGCACACACACATACAGATTATATATTCCATGTTTATAGGCACAAATTATATCTTCCTCCACCAATATCTTTACGAGATGTGAAATCTATTTAACAACAGTAAAAACAATGAAAAATAATTTAAGTGATAGGGGAGGAAACCAACCTGATAGGATAGTTAGGCTAGGCCTTAATAGGATGCAAATAAACTTATTTTTTAATCTCTTCACACACTTTAGAAGAGAGAAGTTAATTTGTTTCTATCAAGGCCTAACCTAACTCTTCTTTCAAGTTGTCTTACTTCCCTATCAACATTATTATTTTACAGTGTTTCCACACTGTTTTAAGAGCTATCCATAAACTATGTATGCATATCAGGGAGGGGGGCAAGGGGGAATAATTCTCAGCATGAACAAGCATGACAAAGGGAGAGGGGGATTCAGATAATGAATGACATCACATTACAGTTAAGCACTGTGGGAGTTTTAAAAGTGCAACTTTGATTGGCTATCACACCTAAACTAATAACTTTAGATATATGAACTAGAGCACTTTTTTGTAGAAAATTTTATACACTACAAAAAAAGGTTTATTTTCATTTTTTCTCTATTTCACTAAGTTTACTCAGTGTAAGTGATTAAAGGTAAACAAATTCCATTTTTGGGGAAATTGTAACGATTTTACATTTTTTAAACAAATGGTCAGCTTATAAACATTCCAACACTTTTTACTTCTTTGCGTTTGTAAGTTTTGTTCCATTTCTTAGATCTCTGACAGGTTTTCTTTCCTAACATTAAGTTTCTGGCCTATGTAAAATCCTGCTCCATTTGGGCAGCATTGTGTGTCAATAAACCCAACTGCGCACATGTATATCAAACAAGAATCGACTCATCGACTTCGATCCTTAAGCTTGGTAAACGCATACAAACACGTTACAAAAAAAGGGCTATAGAGGCTCTAGAATTAAAAATACTATTTAAATAAAGGGGAGAGGGTGTGTGTGATATTGTGGTGTAATATTAGAAAGGGGTTCACAAAATTCTGATAATGTGTGACAAGTGGGGGAAGGTAAAATTTGCATGACATACTTAATGAACAGCTCCTTAGGATGTATCTAATAATAGTTTAAAGTGATATCCATTAGTTTTCCCTATTAATATTGTCGTGTAGTAATTATCTGGTCACACATCTAGTGAACCTGACACTTCTGACCATAGATGTCATGGGGTCAATCTTGAAGTTGCAAGCTCAAGGGAGTTTCTCATGAAGTTCCCAAGTATTGAGCCGAGTCGAGCTTAGGTTGAATAGATATGTAATTTTAAAACATAATTATGTAAATAAAAAAACCAATACAGGTTAAAATTAATTGTTTTTAATGAAAATTAGATTCATAAAGGTATATTAAAAAAGTTTTAAAATCTAAAATTGCTTAGTTGTGTTCTTAAATGATAAAAAAAGCAAGTTATAATCAACTATAGGATTAAATTTTTAATATACTGGAATGATAGTTTAAAAATTAATTATGATTCAATTTAATGTTCCTGAGAAAAGTTTTAAAAAATTAGCATTTTTGAAAATATGTTTGGATGTGAATATTTAGCAACAAAAAAAAAGCATTATTCCTTCTCCATATGGAGTGCAACTGTTAACTTGATGCTGGCCTCTTACCATAGAAAGAAATTAGATCAATAATAACTTTTAAGGTGTACATAATACACTTTAGCATTAATCAGTTTACTTGATTGTTGATCTTGGCATTTCACCAGCCATCTTCTACCAGCACAAAACACATCCAATAAATAGAGAGGAGTAAACAATTAGGCATTAATCATCACACACATAATGCATAGCAAAAGAAAAACCTTTTTCAAGGAGATGAAATTGTGGGCCCATAAATCTTTCGAGATCAAGTACCTTAGTGAAGATTAAATTGAGAGTATTTGCAGAGCCCCTAGTTCAATCCTTACAAACTACAATGAGGTTAATTTTTCTACCCTCTCACTTATAAATGGAAATGTAATTGATTCTATCTTAAATCAAATCATTAATAGAATAATTTAATTTCTTTTTTTATATATACACACACACATACACACACGTCATTGAATGGCTACTTAATATAAATAATAATAATAATAATAATAATAATAAGTATTGTTATTATTATTATTATTATTATTATTATTATTATTATTATTATTATTATTATTATCATCATCATCACCGCGTCTTACTACTCGTTCGGGCTATCCACACTTACGCTAATGTGTAATGGTAGGGTGATTGTGAGATGAAATGGAGGACCTACAGTTTAACCCGAGCCAAGGTGGAGGCCTGACATTCCCCACATTCACAAGATGTCTTGTCAGAGGTGAAGGAAGGGTTTGGTAATCAGATAAATCTGTGCACGGGACCGAGGATTGAACCCCGGCCGTGATAGCTACTATTATTATTTTGTGGTTTAGTGGCCTATTTAAGTGACTTAAATTATCTAACATTAAGAAACAGTCTAAGAATAATGCAAAATAGTCATGTGGAAAACCACCTTCCAGTTCTACCAGTTGAGATTAAATCCATAGTCAGAGGAGTTACCCCTATTAGTTAGTTCACCCTCCAACCCTCACATTGACTCTTACCAAAGCTTGTCTTATCGACATGCATCCTCCTGCGCGCTTGTCTGAAGTTGCAGATCGGCTGCTCGTTCCTAGTAAGGGTCCCCTTGATGGGCTCGCCATCCTTGTCGGAGCACCAACATACTCCCACGTGGTCCAAACACTGCACTGGGAGCCATCGTCCTGTCTCAGAATCACAACGAGGCAAGAATGTCGCCTTCTTGTAACGCTCAGACATCTTCTGGTTCTTTTCTCTCAGTCGCTCGCACTGGCTAAGCACTGAAACACAATGTAATGAATGGTTGGTAGGTCTAATGCAAGAGCCAAATTTAAACATAAAAAAGCCTAATCATCTACCCAAATGTAATATTACTGAAATAATTTATATAGATTGCCAACCTTGATAAATTAAATTGTTGATCAAAATTTCCATCTCTTTTTTTTCAATCTCCTTCAACCCTTTTAAAAGATTATATTGCCAATGGCTTTCATCTCCAGGTTCTGATATCTCCATTGGTGTGTTCCCAACACTTGTAAATATGAATTACCTGGGCACACAGCATTGCAGATCTGCTCTGAAACAAAGTTGTTCTGGTTTCCAGCGCATCCCCCATACTGAAACTCTTCACACCTATTCTTGTCAGTGTTGAAGAACCACCGAGTGGTCTTGTTGGTGTTGCAAGGCCCTTCATCCCGTTTCTCGAAACAAACATCCCCTGTGCAACAAATACTCAGGTCAAAACATGGAGCTTTGGGTAGGGGGACATCGAGGTAGAGTGACATCTTTATAATCCTACTGCTATCATATCATTACGGGCAACCAGAGGATCCAGGACACAATAATAAACACTCCCCAGAGCTAGAGGGGTGATGTAATGTGTGTTTGGATATTTGTTAGGGATGGGACCCTTGAATCAATAAGATTATTCAACATTCGAGGATTAGATAAAATCTAAGTTTCAAAATTTGCAAAAAAATTAAAATTTAGATTAGAATTTGTTTTAAAGCTTTGAGTCTGCTTATTGGCGATTTAGGTCTACATAATTATATGAAAAATGTATCAACCAAGCCAAAGACTATTAACTTACCACTTAATCGAATGTATAAATGTTATAATAAATGCATTATTTAAAAAAAAAAAATTGTTAACATAACATACATACATAGCTATATTCAGTTCATGATAGGTTTTTACCTGGATGAAAGTTCGAAAATCATATGTTTAGGTTTTGGGTTGCCTACACTTGTAAAAGATCACAGTTTTGTTAAAAATGTAAAGATCTTTAATTACCTGTTATATATTACATTTAAAATAATGAAAACTCAAGTTTTCTCATACTATTTCATTTTTTTAAATAATTTCTTTTTATCCAACTCGAAACAATATTTTAAACATAATTAAAAGTACTTATTTTTCATTTTGGAATGTTACTGATTTTGTGTAATATAATGCACACATCAATATCATTTAATACAGGCATCGTATTTACTTGGAAAAGAGAAAATTGTTGTCATTTTGTTATACCCCAACCACCTAGGTCATAGCCGGTCCTTGCACGGACCCGGTATAGTTAGGAGTTAGAACGCTCTTGCACACGCTACCACTGCCATCCAACGTGGTCAGGAGAAGGGGATGCGCGCGCTGCGCCAACAACCCCTTCACCACAGTCTGACAGACGGTTGAGGGGGATAAAAGCAGCTGGCTCCCAACTCAGATCATCCGTACCGGTAGCAATACCGGGCCAGCACGACCAATACTCGTTTGTAGTGGCCTCGCCCACAATAAAGTACCAGTAAACATATCTCCAATTATAACACCGAGTATGAGTGATCAATTTCGAGCTCTCCCTTCATCCCTCTCCCACTCATCTCCCTGCCTCACCACGTCTTTCTGAGTGCCGAGGTCTCCTCTCCCTGCTTCACCACGCCGTACACCTAACCAACAACAGGCCGCCGCAAGATAACCCAATCGGCGACTGTCAATTTTTTTACATACAATAAATGATTTTATGATTATTTTTTCGTATTTTGAAATATTTAACTGAATAAAATATTTTCATCAACTGCATCCCTGCATCAATGTAAAAAACTTGTTTATCATTATGTTCAATCATATGGTTTAGATTTGTCAGTCGACATTTTGAAGCCATGTTCTTTAGAAGTTTTTGTGAAAGTGGTGTTAATATTTTTTAAGGGGAATAAAAATATAAATAAACTTTGTGTCTGAGTTCAAATAAATATTTAAATAATATTGGCCTAAATTACTGTGGTTAACTATCACATTAATATATTACCATTCGTTTTCATTACAGTCATCCAAAGTGATAGATGTCAGCTGTTGGTGTAGTGATATATTAGGGATTACTTCTAGTAACATTTTGAGCTGTCATCCCGGTAAACTTAGCTTGTAAATGAATTATAATCAGGCCGGTCCCTTAAGGGGCAGGCAAAAAACTGTGCATATAGATAAAAATACAACTTTGTACATAATCAATTTTTAATTATCTCCACACTTCCCTCTCCTCGCATACTCCCTTCACTTTTAAACATCCATACATCAAGTCATACATGCTCTTTTATTCTTAAAACTCTTAATGTTTGTCTTTTTCACACATTCATCTACCACATTTAGCCACGTCTTACATGGTCTACCACTTACTTTTGATCCACACACTCTTAACTTTATATATTCACTTTATCACTTGATCAACATACACTATCTCAACATTCTCAAACCAACATAGGACGCTTTTTTCACACTGACATATTTGATTTCCTTTCAGACTGCTCCCCTTCAGTTCCCTTTTTTTTTAGCTCGGTGTCTTACTAACCATTTGGGTTGCACGCTTAGCACCCATTGATCACTGACTCTGTCCATGCTGTTTTTTTCACATAAATGTTAACATTAAGTTAGTACCATTATATAGTTACTATATTTCAATTTTCTATAGAAACTTAAAAATTACCGAACAAAAAGAGAGGGGTATGAAAGAGATCAATCTTACCACAATGTTTTTAACCGTTTTTTTTGTTTAAATTCAAAATAGAGTAGGTTAGTGCTTATGCTTTCTTTACATATATTTTTTGTTTGGTTAAAGCAATAATGCTGAAATATAATTTACTTATATTTCAATATGTGTATGACTTATTCTACTCTAGAACACACAAGAAAGGATGATGATGTCTCCTTTTTGCATTAGATCCCACCCAAATATTCTCCTCTTTTGATGGTCGGATGTCTTCATTCAATTTTAACTCATTAAATTTTTAATTATTTTTATCAATTTCAATGGATAAAATTATTTAATACAGTTGTTTATTTCTTTGTTTTTGTATCAAAGTGAACTTCTAAACCATGCAACCATGCTAGTAATAAAATATATTTTATTCTCACCACAAATTTTGTTTGTGTTTGAAACATGGACGATTATAATGAATGTTAGTTACTAATTTTCCTAACTATGTGGACAAGTAATTATGGAATTTGACTATAAAACTAAGGTGTGCTTAAATGAACTTAGTAGGTCTACTTCCACATCTGTTTGATTAGCTACTCAGGTGTTATAGCTTTTAATACTAGCATTGTGAGTGAGTGTTTCCCTAGGTTAAGTTGATTTGTGAGGCATGAGCTAATATAACCTTGTGTTTAAATGGTGCACCTAAGGCCTCCAAATTAAAAGTTAAGTGTCTCACTTGGTTTGGGGCAGCATACAGCATACTCGCCCAACGGACTGAGATGGCACTTGTGGGAGGAAGGGCAGGTTGTTTCGGTCGGCCCACACTGGACCACGTCATTGCTCCCTGGATGCAACAAGGGGTGTCCTCCCTGGCAGGGGTTTTCCCTATGAGGGAGACACATCGGTATTGGGGGACAAGGTTGGTCCACACAAGTCACCTCCACAAGCCGACATGATTCTCCGTCCTCTCGACAAGATAACTCCTTGCAAGGGTCCTTGCAGGAGCAAGTGCGACAACCTTGACTATCAAGTTGGTAGCCATGTTCGCAGTTCACTGAGCATTTGACCAGGGGGCACTCCACTGGAGCTATTGACACAACACAATATGTTCAAACAATAGATTAGAGCTTCCAACGCAACACAGTCAAACAACAAAGAAGAGCTGTCAACATAACAATGTCAAGGAATAAATAGAGGCTCAAAACTAACAAATTTTCTTATTTTAACAAACTACCTAGCACAAACATATGATGTGGGCAAGATCAGTAAGGCATTGTCTTAAGTGGTACTAAAAAACTTCTAAGGGACTTTGTTGGTTAGAATTATTATGGGATTGAAGCTTGGTAATCTTCAAATTCTGCAAAAAGTATGGTCTAAGATGCTAATAGCCTCTTGTTTGTATTGAGGACAAAAATAAATAAATAAATAAAGCAGCTTATGGTGAAAGAATATCAGTAATTTAAAGTTAAGGGACATTTTATTTTCTAAGTAAACATGGTTTCTTATTTCGAAAAAACAATCAATTGAAAGAAATTTTCAATTAGAGATTATTCTAAAAATTCAAGACAAATGACAATCACTAAAAATATGTTAAGCCATCGACGTTTCAACACGTATACATGTGAAGCTGTCCCTCACCTTTGCAGGAAGGTTGCACATCTGGTGGGGCCCTTGTACCCGGGACTTCTTCCCCTGATTGGTCAACGCACCAGCACTGCCGAGTCTGCGGATGACATTGAACCAGCTCGAAGCTACCGTCATGGTTGTTGCACTGGGGAGTGTACATCTGCCTGGCCGGAATCCCCATTTCGTGTGCCTTGTGTTGAAGAATGGCTCGCTGATGTTGGCATGCTGAGTAACAAACAAACATGTCTATAATATTAAAAGAAAAATGTGCAGCGGATTTATATATAGGTGCTCTTGGCTGTATTTTTTGCATGTTTGAGTAATTGAGAGAGTGGAGTTATTAATGGCATGCATTGGACTGAAGGCCCTGTTTTTATGTAAATTAGGCAGAAGGTCCAACAAGTAATGTTCATGTCAAAAATCTCTTATGATTCAATTCAATCTTGTAATAATTTAATTTTTCAGGCTAGGAGCAAATCTGCTTAGCATTAGTGTTGTGATACAAACTATTGTTGTTGCTTAAAATTAAGCTTTAATTACATTTACTTCAAAAATACTATCTTATTTATCAGCAAACTTTAATTCAGCTCAGAATCATTCTATTTTACTTGAAAACTAGAAAGTGTGTTTGGTGTGCCGCACCTGTCATAATGACGGGCTCAACGCAAAGCGTCCCGCAGCCATTGGAGCAGCACTTGGCTGTCGAGTTACAATTGAGATCAGACTTGCATTCAAAGTCACAGGAGCCAGACCTCACCGGGATCAAGTACGGACATTGACCGCTCTTCTTGGGAAGACCTGCAAGGGATTAGTATTATTATATTATAATTTAAAATAGGAAGTATAGCCAGCACACTTTCCTTAGTGATACTGGAACATAAACTGTTTAGATGAAATACAAAAAAACAGACAAAACAAAAGTTTTAAGAACAAGCTTTCACTGTCAAAGACATCTTCTTCAGGTCAAGAGAGTACATATACTGATGCTCTTAGTTGGACTGCAAGGTTGATTGTCAACAGCTGATTGTTTTTCAGTTGCAATTTCATTGTATAGATGACAGATCTTTGATTAAACAGATGGCTGGAAAAACTAAAAGTTTTGCTTTTTTTTTGTTATTAATATTATTATTATTGTTTTTGTTGTAATATTAAAATTGTTTCTTTTTAAAGAAAAACATTAGTACTAGTAAGTATGTTGGTGAGAGAAAAAGGAATTCACTCAAGGTTGGGGTTTAGTGCCTCCCTGGATTTGGATTGATGGGCCAGTTACCATATTCTTTGTTGTGAAGGGTTTCAGACTTCTTTGTTGAGGGATTTGAGCACCTTGGTGGTGTAACACTTGATTTAATATCATAGGTTTCGGGATGTGATGCTTTCTTTATTTTTTATCTTTGTTCCATGCAGATGACAATTTTCTTCTTCTTCTTAATGTTTATGTTGTGAGATCACTGTATTGTGCTTGGCACTGTTTGCATTCTAGTTGGTAGATGGGATTTAAGATTTATATGTATGGTGTCCTTTTTAGGTGATTTATTTTATTTGTGTTTCTAGTGAGTGAATTTGTTGGTTTGTATATGGCGCAGGTTTAGCATTTGGTGAAGTTACAGGGAAATGAACCTGAGATTTATTTATGTTCGAGGTGAACATTTGGGTTTTGAAGTTTGGGTTTTACTAGTATACTGCATTGATTGGTTGGTTGTTTAATGTTTAAAGCTTACACCTGTGAGGATTTGTGAAGATATTCTGTGTAATGATGAAGGATTGAAGCCTAGGAAACGTGGTTTAAAGAGATTGTTGAGTTTATGTAGTTCAGGGTGATGTTGCTTGTTTTTGTTGATATTGTAAACATCCGATTTTGAGCTCTATATATTTGACTACATCAAAGTATTTGGGGTAACGTCTATGGCTAAAAGCATGGTGTAATTTATGGTGATATTTGTAAGGTCATTGTAGTCAGAGATAATTATTTTTGTTCTAATGGTTAGGCTATGCAAGAGTGATATCTTTGTGCTCATTGGGTGGCAGCTGTAGTAGCTAGGGTATTGTTGCTGCAAGTATTTAGGGGTTTTTCTATACCGAAAAGTATAAAAGTATTAGAGAGACACCTAATGTTATGAATATCTTGCTCTAAAGAAGTGTAAGAGATAAAAAATGAAGTGGCTAGCGAAACAAATTTGAAAGAAACATGAGATTATCAATTGAATTTTTCCCTATCTGCATCTATTTAAGGATGATCTTTGATGGATAAGCTCATTTTAATATCTAGTTTGCTTGACTTCAATCAATTAAACTATGTTTGTAATCTGCATCTGCATTCAATTATTGGTAAACAATACAAGACATCCCCAAGTAGGAGGATGTATATATAGCCAAAGGGGATGATCTATTGCAAGAGGGATGATGGATGATACATTGCCAAGAAGGATGATACATTGTCGAGATGCTTTAATAAGAGTTTATCTTGCATTTTTAGCCAAATTTATTAAAACATATAAATTTAGGACGCAAAATATTAATTACAATGTTCTAACACCTAGTTAACCATATTATTTTATAGCTGATCATTACCGACTTCATGTTCTTACTTGCTGGTGAATGATACATCATGATCAACAATTTGTGTTAGATTCTTGGGTATATGTTTCTACTCTTCCTAAGGTGGGCCTCTTTCCTTCTTACATTTGATTAATTCATTTTGTAGAAGAAAAAAATAAATACCTATGGTTTTCACATGATAAAAAATGTCTGAGATCTCACCAGCCTCATTGACTAGGTAAATCATATTTTACCCTCAATTTTGCCATTCCTAATGAGCTCATTATAGCCATAGAGCCTAGTTATTATTTAACTAATATTAATTCCAATCAAACAATTAACCCGAGCTGATGTCAGTTTTCAACTCACAAGCTGGCACCGGTGGGCAATAGTCGTCCTGGCAGTTCACCTCCACTATCTGACACTCTGATCCCTCCTCACAATTGGCTACCTCACAAGGGTTGCGACACTCGCACTGGGGGCAACGACTCTGGGGGTCTAGCACGAAACCATAGTCACAGCCAAGACGACAAGAGACATCAAGACAGTCCAGTTGTTGGCGCAGCGCGATGCAGTTCACAGAGATGGCACCTGCACTCCTATGAACACAAATTCTCTATTTTAACAGATTTTCAGGTTTTACTCTAGCTCAGGGCACTACATTACCCTTACTTGTTGCTTAGACTTTATAACATAGGATTGTTTTTATTAGTACATCATTAGTATGTCATTAATGTTTTATTCTAAGGCAAGCGTGTCAAACTTGTTTGATCATAAGGGGCACATTGAAAATTGAAAATACTGAGAGGGTCACATTTAAAAAAAAAATCTATATTGTCATTATTTTAAGTAAAAGTTGACCTCGGTGGTCTTGGGGTCAAATGCTCGTCTTAGGACCCGATGTTCAAGGGTTAAAACCAGCCAGGGTTGACAGATTTTTCTTGAGTAATAAAAATGTATAGCACAACTTCCTTAGGAGAGAAAATAAAGTCATCGGTCTCATGTTGATTGTGGCATGTAAAAGAACCAGGGAAGGTATGTGAAGATACCTTTCCTGGCAAAATTGGTAGGCCTTTTCGCTCTCGTTCATAGAAATTCTTGTGTGCTGACATAATCAGTTGGATCAGAAAGTGTGGGTTAATACCTTGAATGAATGAAAATAATTAGTTCAAGTAAAAATAATTAGAAATGTGTATCATTTTTTTAAAGAAAATAGTAGACACCTATAATATTTAACAAAAGACCAAACTTTTTTTTTTTACCAAAAATTTGAAACCTTTCAAACATTGCACATTTTTGGTGTGCAAATTTAACTATTTTTAGGAATTGGTCCTGATTGGTACACCAACCTCACATGTCAGAATTTACCAAATATCACATTTATAAATGTTGTATTTCCTAAAAGTTTGTAAAAAAATAATAGGTTTGCATTGCATGATGGCTTATCCTGAGGTCCGCGAGCCACACATTATCGTGAATAGGGACACATGTCTGTTCTAAAGGAATACTGGAATTTGGTATCTCAATATTCAAAATTTAAGAAAATATTAAATTCAATTTTTTTTTCCTTCAAATTTTGAGTTGAAATTTGTCTTAAGGCCAGTTTCATATTCAGATTGAATAGCTACGCTTCAAGTGTGGCGCTATAATAAATACAGAATGACACATACCTAGACCAGAATGGAATGGGCTAGTTTCATATGCGAAGCTGGCCCATTCCATTCAAGTTTAGGTAGGTGTCGTCCTGTATCTGGCATAGTGAGCGCCACACTAGAGGTGTACTAAGTCTGACTATAGAACTGGCCCTTAAAGTTTGTATGTATTTTTCTTATTAGTGGTTCAGTACCAACATACATATAGGAAAAAGTTTAACATACAGACCAAAGACCATTAAATTAACACTTAACTGAGTGCATAAATGTATTATAAAAACAAAAATATTGCATTTAGTTACTATTCCTATTTTCTATAGCAACCTTAGAATTATTGTAGTGAAATAAAATGATTCTGTTTACCATGTTTTCTAAAATTAGGATTAAGATTAGAGGGTTGTAGGTAAAGTGATGTTTTGGATTCGTATAATAACGGATCTGGCTTATCTTTAGTGGTAAGGAAAGTATGCACCCACCTGGTGTCGGGTATCTCCGTACCGTAGCCATCCACACACCAACATTCTTTTCTTCCATCAACCTCCACACACTGAGTATACTCGTACGAGCCGTTCTTGTGGCAGGAGGGAGTAGGTATAGCCAGACGCATGCCGTCACGCGTTCCTTCCATCTTGGTAGGAAAGTCTCGTAGATACTCACACACTATGGGCAATCGATAAGATTTTTAAAAATATTTTTAAGTATTTAACATGAATCATATAAACACAACAATACTTAAATGTGCCTGGTCTGTGTGCACATCAACTCACTAGACGGAGGTCTTTCTTCTGAGACAGGGCCGGCACACACTCCACCACACTCCTCGGTCAGGCAGCACTTCATGTCCCCAGGACAGTCCTCATCTGTTTCACACTCTATCGCATCACCGCAGCTTTCCATGACCTCCACGGGACACTCCCCAGACTTTGACACAGCTGCATCTAGTACAGGGAGTCACAGTTCATTTTACATAGGATTTATTATAGTTTAGTTCTATATAGTTTATTAGCAGTACCTACTAAATGTCAGCAAATGTAAGGAATTAATGTAAAAGAACAGGTTAAAAAGGTGAGTTTTAAGGAACTGCATCAGTACAGGGTGGATTGAAAACCATTCAATGGGGTACTTAAATGAGCTGTAGGGGTGTGCACATTTTCAAAAACTAAAAACTTCAACTTTACTTCACTACTGAGTGGAAAAATATTTTACAAGCACAATTTTATAAATATTCGCCCAACATGACAACATTTTGTGTTTCGCTGCTACTGATAGTAATTGAAAAGTTTGTTTAACCCTGACATGTTGTTCTGATAAAGAGCACTAAGCAGTGGGCTTCAACAAACATACAAACTTTTGAGTCTACGAGGTTTAGTCACCTTGTCTTTCATTGATACCATTGTCTTCATCATCAGCGCAGCAGAAGCCCAGAGAGCAGGTGTGACCAGCAGCACAGGTGGTTTGAGTCTCGGTACAAGTCACAAGCTCTCCTGTCAAAGGGTCTTTTAATGGACCAGACTTACATGGGTTGGCACGACCTATAGGAACAAACAAATTATCAAACTATCCCATTCTATACTATGCTAATTAAGTAGGGATGAGGAAAGTAGATTTAATAGGAAATGTACTAATATTTTTTTAGGAAGAAGAGGTGAAGACCATATTTTTTAAACTACCATTATTACACCCTATCTCCCCATCATTGGCAGTCCAGGCTGTAGCGAGAAAGACAACTTATCCCATTCGACATACAAAATGGATCAACGGGTTGTTATAATCAAATATTTCCAAGCATGGTGTTCTAAAGCTCCTCTAAATGGCATGGAAGTTAGAAAAAAAAAGTCATCTCTACTCACACACAGGCAGCGTCGGGCAGAGAAAGTCGGTACAGGTGTCATCCCTAAGAGCTACACACTGCTCTTCCGGGCCACACCGGAACCCCTGGCAGGGGTCATCACATTCACAGGTGGGACACCCTTGCGAGTCCACTTTGAACCCGTACTCACACATTTGTGCACACAGATTGGTGTCGCACACAGATGCACTGCGGCCCACTATGACACACACACACATGTACATTATATTTAGTAGAATATTTTAGAAAACATTCTAATTGAATCTTTCATAAGGAGTAAATAAATTAAACATATGTTAGGACTTAGATATTGTCATTAACAAATTGCAAAAATATGTGTTCAAATTATTTAATTTATAAAAGTGAATATTGAAAATAGATGTAATTATAATTAAAACCCTATACAAGTTGTTTATACACTAGGCATATCTGTTTTTTTTCTTTTATAACACACTTATACAAGGTTTGGCTATTAAATAAACAGAATGATGCTCCAAAAAATTGCATTTACAAAATTACTCAATGAACATGTTATCACCTTCAATGTAGTCTTAACATATATTTGATTAAAGTTAGTGTTACAACTATGACAAGTTAACAAGTTCTACTGTCAACATCAAGGTATGGGTAGTCAGTTTGTTTTCTAGAACAATTTTAAGTTAGGCAACTGAAAGGGTTGTATAGTACAAGTATTTTCATAGCTGTAGTAGGCTTCTGGTAGGAAGGATAATATCTGACAGTTATAAAAGTTACCAAAAAAAATATATTTATATATATATGGTTTTCCTTATAGAGTTATATCATTATATATTCGCATCCATGTCCTTTTCCTGTATTTGTCCTTTTTGTTATACCTTTTATTTGTTCCTATTTATGTGTTCCATTATTCTTTACCATTTTCCTTTTTTCTCCTCTTTTGTGTTTTTTGGTTTTCTCTTTTAGGAAGTTGCGTTGCGCGTTTCACACTCCTCCCTGATGAGTTCCGATAGAATGAAACCTGGGTCGGGGGATTGGGCGGTGACGATCAATTTTCTTTAAGAGACATCCATTACCTCTTTGTACATTGGCAGCAGTGTAAAGTGTGAACTGTGTTCTTCTTTTCATTGTAAAGGCCATATTGTGTTTGTCCCCCTTTTATATGTTTCTATCCACCTTTCCTGTACCTTCTTCCAAATATAATACAATTTTAATATATTAGTATGTATAGTCATGTGATATGGAATTTTCACTTTTAATAGATAATATTCTATCAGTAGTGTTTGGTGACCTAAAATATGTCCGTAGCTAGCTAAAATAATAGTCCACAGCCCTTATCTTGTTGTTCAGTGGCAGCAGTGTAAAGTGTTAACTGTGCTCCTCTTTTCATTGTAAAAGCCATTGGTGGGGATTTTGTTTTTAAGGGGACAAAGCATTTTATAAAACATTTAAAATACATTTAAAAAAATTCCCGCCAGTGTGTTCTTGGTCACTATAGATGTAAATTCACTTTACACCAACATTTCCCACACCCAAGGACTTTCTGCAATGGAACATTTTCTTAACAAACAACCACCCAATTCTAAGACATCCACCGCCTTTCTAGTGAAATCTGCCCGCCTCATACCTAAATAGAACAATTTCAGTTTCTTGGACAAACACTACATCTAAATCTGAGGGACGGCAATGGGTACACATCTGGCCCCCTCTTACGCTAACTTCTTGTTGGGCAAACTAGAGACTAACTTTTTGCAATCTGAACCCTTGCAACTGCTCTCCTGGATGAGATTTATTGACAACATCTTTATGATTTGGACCGATTTCAAAACCAATTTACTACAGTTCCTGAACAGGCTAAATAACCATAGCACCCTCAGATTCCCCTGGAACCTTTCACAACATGCTATATTCTTGGATCTTTCAATTAATCTTCATGAAAAGAACATAAACACCACAGTTCCAATCAAAGCCACCAACCATCAACCGTGCCTACATTTCTGAAGTAACCATCCTCTTAATGTAAAACATTCTCCACCTTATAACCTAGCTACCAAAACAAAATGTATATGTTCTGAGGAACAAGACCTTAACAAACTATGTTTACAACTTTTTAAGTCTTTCATAGCCTAAGGATACCTTAATCACATAGTCAACAGCCAAATAAACAGAGCTTTATCCAATCAACAAACAACCTTCCAATGACATATCGTTCACCACTCACTATTATGAAGGACTAGACAAACTCAGATTTATCCTGAACACAAGCTACAATATCCTAACCTCATCATCTCTCACATAAAATATATTCTTAACATTGTTCCAAGAATAACATTCAAACGCCCCCCCTAATCTCTGCAACCAACTGGTTGACCCTTAATTGCCCAACAAAGCCACAAACAACAGGCCAAAAGTTCCTACACTTACAATAAATCAAGATGCAGTACCTGAAAAATTCACCAGCCTTCCAACTCATTAAAGAGCAAACTCACACAAATGGAATACCCATGAAAGGCTACTGTGGCTGTTCCACAGTAAATCTTTGATAACAGATACAATGCAACATTGCTGAAAACATCGGTCTCAGCACAGGAACAATTACACAACAAATGAATGGTCACTGTTTTGATCCTAACCACAACAACCTTGACAAACCAGTAGCGCTTCATGCCCAAATGCATAATGCATATTATTACTTAACCGAAGTAATATGAGCCTTTTTCAATAGTTTCAATGCTTCCCAGATTCATAGGTGGAAACTTGCTCATCAATATATGGTTTCAACTTTAGATAACCCTCTCTACTTTTCTTCCAAGCAGGCCTACTCACACCAGTCAGTCATTTCTATATAAACAATAATAATAAATAATAGCTAATAATTTAATAATTAAATATAGGGTAATATAATACAACATCCATCCATCTTCCAAGAGTCAGGATACAAGTTTGAAAAGGCAACTACAAAATCCAAAGGGCGAGGGGGTGGGGGGAATCAATAAACAAGCAACAATAGTATCTAAGTGACCATGATCTACCTCTAGCCATGCTGTCATAGTCCATTTGATGTTTTACTCTCTTCTGCCGAAGAAGTGAACGGATCATTTTTCCTTTGTTTAAATAAGTACCTAATAAGTTATTTGAGAAAAATACCTTCAAATGACATCTTATAAGGATTTATTGTTGTATTTTTATCAAGTTAGCTATCTGCATATTTACATTAATTGATTAAGCATCAAGAAGATATAATTGAGAGGAAGTGTACCCATATTTGTATAGAGAGTGTGAAATCAATAAAGTGGATAAACCTTGGTACACCCAGCCATTATTGATCCTTGACCTCCCTGGCACCAATAAACAAGATTATATACAAGACTGACACCCTTGTTTATTCACCCTGTGCAGGATTTTTGCCAATTTAAATTGTGGGTAGCTTATTGAAGTTAGAATAATTTCAGTAGTTCATCGCATTTATCTTGTTTGTATCGATTAGAAGTTTCCACTCACTTTGCCTCTCCTCGGGACATATAACAGCCTTCATGGGACCCATAGAGCCAGGCTGTTTGTTACCCTTGATGTCCACGCACCAGCACACCAAACCATTGCGGCTGCACTGTCGAGGTTCAAATTCGCCCGTGAGTGCTGAGCACTGTGGGACATAGCCCTTTCCCTCTTTCTCATTCATCACTAGGAGTTCTGCCAACATCTTCTGCTGCAGGCACACTGGACAAACAAACAGCATTTTTAGTTGTCACACTAACACAGCATTAATAGCTCATCTTTCCCCACAATTAAGATCTAGCTTAGGTTGGTAGTAGAGATTAATCCAAGAATCACTTTGTTACTCAGTTTTCTGAACTAGGAGAGTTTCGATAGTTCAAGATGAATGAGACTAGACCCACCTCAAGCTATCTAAAAATCAAAATACACATTATCACTGGGAAAATTGCAAATAGGTATGTTAGTTAAATTCATTTTAATTTGTAGTAAGGAATAAGTATGAATGAATATTATGTAACGTACTTGGTAGAACAAATTTGGTCTATTGAATGATACACTTCTTCTAAGTCAATGAACAATACAAGTTATGAAAAAAGAAATAGTTATGTGTCTTTAAGTATTTCATTCTTGAATTTTCTTTTTCAAATTTATATATCAATGGAATCTTCACGCCGAGGAAATTGTTTTACAAAAAATTTTTTTTTTTTCTACATCATTGCCTTCAAGTCATCATTATAGCTCAGGTGCTAAAAGTATATGTTGTGTCCTTATCTACCTCTAAAGATACAGATCTTCAAACTATCAAGACAGATTAGACTCAAGCAATTGAGATTCCATTGTACTTTAGAAAACAGTACAATTGAAACTAGCAAAACTATTTTGCCTGATTTAAAAAGTATACAACAAAGTTGAAAAATAATTATCTTAAAATAAAAGAACTATTAAACTGATCTCAATTTCGCTGTTGCCAAATGAAGAATGCAGAAACCTGCAATTCGATGCATTTTCTGGTTAGAGTGTAACTGTGTATCTAATTTCCGAGTTATTTCCATAATTTGATTTTTTATAGAAAGTTTCCTTGTTTGATTATAGCATACCTGTGACATTCTGTGGTTGTGTGCAGTGTTTTCTGCAATTGTCTGTCGTGCAGCACTTCTGCATGGAGGAGCATTCAAGGTCATGCTCACAGGACATCCCGCACTCATCGGTGGCGCTCTTGGCAGGGCAAGACCCTGGCTTCTGCAGCTCAAAGGACGAGGGACAGCACACACCATAGTCGTGGCCTGTGAGAGATTGTGGTCATATTCTCAAGAGATTCAATTGAATGGCAAAATATTAAGATGAATAAATCACTCATAGGACTGCCTACAAAGTTATACCTGATTGGACAAAGCAGCTGAAGAGTGGGGGGCAGTTGGGCCTCCCAGGAGCAGTGCCACAGAGGAACGGCCGGTCGCTGTCAGTGATTGTGAGGGGGCTACCCGTGGGACAAATGTTCTCTAGACTGCGACCTCTCTTACCTAACCAACACAAGTACAAGAAAATAACATGTGGCTAGTCTTATGATAATACACACTTGTCAGTGATACAAAACAAGGCACAAGTGGAGTACACAGCTAGCCGTTTATTTGTTTTAGTTTTTACACCAGCTATATAATGACTTAATTTGAGTAGTGAGTAAGGTACTTGGAGGAAATGCACCTGCATTCATATGGAGAGAGTATGGGAACACCACAGTGATAAAGCATATGTAGGAAACCACCCTACATTTATCCAGCCGAAATTTGAACCTCAACCTTGCAAATGCAAAATTACAATGTCTTGGAAAAGATTAAGATACACTTTAAATTATATATTTTCAATCTGTGTTATAATGTGTGGTATAATTGTATTTGCTACACTATGGGTGGTACTATCTTGAACTGACTTAAATACTCTTGAGACTCATACTGGTAAGTAATACAGATTGAAACTTTGATAAAGCCTGAAAATGTACTTACACTTCGGCACCGGAGGACATGGTTGTGAGGCGCAGGCCACATCCTCCACCTCACAGCGCATTGAACCAAGACACTTCACTTCGCTACAAGGATCCCTGCACTCACACTTGGGGCAGCCATCCTCCTGCAGGGCAAACCCATGAGGGCACAGCATGCGGCACTGGGCGCCCCCACAAGTCCTTGGGTCTGTAACAATATGACACATACATAATCCCACATGTGTTCAGCAACAACCTTTTACCAGATTACTGTTAATTTTGTTCAGAGAAATATTAGCATGTCATGGGTAATTTTTTAACCACAATTATATATTATAAATCATAAGTGGGAAACAACTCTCAACCCACTTGGCCAGATTCGAACGTTGACATTTTTAATCAGCCCACTTTGAGTTTGATGCCTTATAGCACTTATTCACTGATGTGACCTATTGAAGTGTTGGATGGAACAGGAACAGCATTATATGTACCAATATTTAAATATGGTGTGTAGTGCCATTAGCACCTATTTGAGATTTTAGCTTTATATTCCAAAGAAACAAGATGAGGTAATTAATTTTGATAAAGTACACTGGCATCTGCCTCAAAATATGATGAAAGCTATAATATATCAAAAAATGAGATAAAGATTGGCCCCTCACCTCCTAGGTCAAAGTTCATTGCACTATCTTTGATGTTAGTAATGACTTTTTGAAGATACAAACTGTGATGACTCACTTGAGCAGTTGACAAGAGCACGTTCAGACACTCTGGTGCCCTCCAGCTCAAAGCCTGCCTTGTCCACACACCAGCACAAAGAGCCTTTCGCGTTGCACTGCACTTGATCAAAATCTCCCAGACTGTTGCACCGAGGGATACGCACAGCGGTTCCGTCGGGACCCAGGGCTCGGGCCTGACGTGTCGCCTCCATTTGGACCTGCTCACAACCTTAACACAATAGTGGGCAACACTCGTCAGCAAGTCAAGGAGATATGGTGGCTCTGGCCTCCAAATCAGATGTTTTAGTAATGGAATCCTGATTGTTGATCCCAAGTAAAGTTTCATTGGCTGAAATACGAATTGTTTAACAAGACCTCTTTATAACAAGGTCACAGGAACAAATGAACCAAGCTTGTGTATTAAGGTGAGGTGTAAGGGAGCACTACTTAAGGATAAACTTTTGGTGGTTCTTTTGGCCAAATTAAATTAAATTTTTCTTCAGTAGCTATGTTGGTTTAATTTTCTACATCTATAAATATCAAAAGTTCTTTTAATCCCATGTAAAAAATTGCCAGATCTGTCCAGATCTAATTTTTCCACATTGGATTTAATATGTTATAAACATTCTAGCATTTGAACAATACTTTTTAAATTAAGGAAAAAAGATCCTTATCAAATGTGGTGATTAGGGCCTTTTAAGAAAATATGAGGGGCCCTTTTGTACAGCAGTTTTTCAGTTTTAGCATTAAGCTGTTAATATAATATATTGATAAGTACTCTGTGTTTATGTTACTTAATAATTTCTCATGTTTTATGTAATATTGATCAACCCATTAAATGACTGTACTTTATTAAATGCAAACAAATTAAGTTTAAAAAAGTAAATTCCTCTTTGTACCATTGCACTGTTAGTTTTCTGTGGACCGACAGTGGTAACACAATGGTGGTGTATTCTACTGTAGTGCAGCATATTCCTCGAATAACGCAAATCTTAAATTACATAAAGTTAGGGTTTTCAAGAATCTGGAATAGAATCTTATCACTAAGCTAATACTTATTGCTGTTAATCATCTGTACACTATTTAATGCGAAATTTAGAATAACTGTAAATTAATTTAATAATTTTGGGGGGAAATGTGGCCACCTAGAATGTGAGGCCTGGGGCAG
>CABFVX010006691.1:0-24718 GCA_902151425.1 Timema shepardi
GCTCTCTTCTCTCCCAACTATTACTAATTATCCTCTCCTCTCTCCCATCTAACACAAGCTGTGCTCTCCTCTCTCCCAACTAACACAAGCTGTGGTCTACTCTCTCCCAACTAACACTAGTTGTCCTCTCCTCTCTCCCAACTAACACAAGCTGTGCTCTCCTCTCTTCCAACTAACATAAGCTCTGTTCTACTCTCTCCCAACTAACACAATCTGTGCTCTCCTCTTTCCCAACTAACACTAGATGTGCTCTCTTCTCTCCCAACTAACACAAGCTGTGCTCTCCTCTCTCCCATCTAACACAAGCTCTGTTCTACTTTCTCCCAACTAACACAATCGGTGCTCTCCTCTCTCACAACTAACACTATATGTGCTCTCTTCTCTCCCAACTAACACAAGCTGTGCTCTCCTCTCTCCCAACTAACACAAGATGTCCTCTCCTCTCTCCCAACTAACACAAGATGTGTTCTTCTCTCTCCCAACTAAGACTAACACTAGCCCAATAGGAGCCCAAAAACCGGGCCAAGAAAAGGGTTATTATTTTCGCGAACCCCACTATGACTCTATAGCAGTTCCCCGGTTTGCTCACCGAAGCTAGTACCGTACGAAAGGCGTAACTGCTTAACCAACACAAAATAAATAATTCCAGCAACTCAACTGAGGTATGTAATCCAATACAGACAACCTGGTTGTAGCCATCCAAAAATTAAACAGGTGTACATGACGTTTACGGCGATCATGCGAAACATTGGGTCAAGTTAGAGTAATGGAACTTGTGGAAGTTTAGCAAGTCTCTAGCTAAGACATTACTGTATTCCAAGCCCAAGGCTCGTAACGTAAACACTGTATGGTAAATATACAGCGCAACATTGTCTCTAGGACTGATGTATAGTAAATGAAACTAGCATTTATTAGACTTGTCCCTCATTATGGAGGACATAATATTTAAAGAAAAAAATAAACCTTTAAGTTAGGAAGTCAACAAGACTTGCAGTTGATCCATTGTCAATTCGATATACTATCAACACAAATGAAAAACGTCTCTGACAATATACAGAAAAACTAAAACGGTGCAAACAGACATTGCCTGTCTTTTACTACAAAAATTAGATTCTGAGTCATAAGGACATGTTGACTACTTTGAAATACTTAATTAATGGAGGTCCGTGGTCCTATCCATGGCTGCGGTGGATCCAACGGCCCAGACTTTATAGTTGTCATCAAAGTGCGTCATCCTGTCCAGGATGGCGGTGTATTCGACGACTCTAACTTCATAGTCGACGTGGTCTTCGATTCGTGACGATGCAGGAATTCTTCCTTCAACGCTGGGTTGCAGTAAATTGGCTCTAATGGGAACCTGGACGTGGCCCCTTATATAGTACTCAATCTGATACGGAACGGAACAAAGCAGAGAAGGTGATAAACACAGGAACATAAAAAGGAGAAATATGGACGAAGGCGGGCAGAAAGAGAAATTAACAAGAGAAATTCACTTGCGGGGAAAGGGAGGAACAAGCTTCCTTGGATCACCGCTAGAGTCTCTTGACGTGGAGTGGGTCAGTGGGTAGAACTAGATATGCACTCCTTTCCTTAGTCAGGTGTTATAATGTAAGCACGTGTGGCTGCCATTTTGAATAATTTTCTTCTATCATGTGGCAATTCAATCGAAGAACATCTTGACAGGGTGAGTGGATATGAAAGCAATTTCTATTTAAATATCTCTGGTATGATTATAATTATTTAGGATCCGTTACTATTTTTATGAAAATTTGTAATATAGATGTACTTTACTATATTTTCTTGTATACAACATGGCAAGCGTAAGTAAATTTATCCGACATCATCCAATGGCAAAGGGTATGCGTTAACGTATTTTATTCATAAATATGATAATATTAAACCTCTTCTTTGATAACTGCTACAGTATTTATCGAAAGGCAATATTATTAACAACCACGTGTTTCAGTTTAGGGAGACACGTAATTTAATTTACTGCAACTAGTCAGAAAAAATAAATTTTGAATTAGATTATTTTTTAAATATGTTAATATTGTTTCTTTCTTTCGTAAACTATTAAAATATTGATTTTTTAATTGTAGCTGTCCAATCTATCTGATTGACATGCTAGAATTCGTTCATGAAAATGAATTTTTTTCTACACTTACGTGAGTCATATCTATATTTGAATAAACGTGGACGAATAACGAACGTGTGGACCCGGATTAAGAGGTGTCTGCGCGTAAAAATATAAATAATTGTTTAATTTATCTGTGTAGAATTTTCTTTCTAAAATTCTAACTTTAACTTTATTTTTGTATTAGTTTACTAACTTTCACAGTGGGGTCAACTGACTCTTTGAATCCACCCCTCCGCCCCCGAATCCACGCCAGTGCGTGGGCTACTATTTCAACCATACCGTGATACTAGAACTTTGCAACCGATGTCTACCAATTCTCCCCTACTCATATTTTCTTCCGATCTAAATATGTAAGCCCAATTAAAACCCGTTTCCAATTTGATAGTATATCGAAAATCAGAAAATTTACTTCTGCTAAATAAAGCTCTAGTCATGACATACCCTCTTAACGCGTGAGCAAAAAGTAGAGTTTTACAAATTTTTTCCCAATTGATTTCTGCATGGTTTTAATATCATGTACGTTATCGCTATGTGTGGCAGACTACATTGAAATGTTTTTTACAGAATAGTATATTAGTAAGATTAGAATATGAGTATCATTTGTCACTTCTGTGACATGTTGTTCTTCTGCAATGTTTAAATATACTTTCACAATTAGCATGTCTGCATAGGCTTTTGTATGAATTACAAGATAGCCTTTATGTCATTTCCAAGCATATTGATGAAGCGTTATTTGTTTTTTCTATTCGAAATAAACTTTTATTTCTTGATAAACACGGTTGGGTTTTTATCAAAAATTACGGTAACAGATGACTGCTTCACTCATAATTTGTCAACCATCTACGCCCTCTGTGGGACCGTCCCTTAGTCCCATAACCTAAGTTCAAGTAGTCGCCACAGAGAGCGCGGTTTTAAATTACAAAAAGGGGTAATCACAGAGGGGCCCATGTCATCCTGCTTCAGCAAGTTCAAGAACACTCTTGTCTTACCAGAAAAGCTATGGCTAAGTCTAATGGACATAACCAAGAGGTAGTCTGGGTTCAGACAAGAACTAACAAAGGTTTACAAATACAGCCCAAGGGCTCGTTTATTTTGTTAATACTCAGCATTGACTAATTCGTACAATATTGTATATCAAACTTTGATATATATATATATATATAAATGCTAAGGTATGAATGATAAAGTAATTCCCTTTATAAATAAAGATACAAATAGGATATAATTATCCGAGAAAAAAAGAGAAATTGTCCCTAATAAAAATATAAAGGTATACAAATAATATATCTTCCCTTGAAACTATCAAGTCCTCAAAACCGCAAGTTAATATTTCCCATGAAACTAACATTTAATAGGTCTTGAACATCGTAGTAATAAAATATAACATTGCAAACATCTGACTGTAAACAATATAAACAATCTAACGTTAACATTTCCCGTGAACTAGTAAACCAAACTAAATGAAATACAGTCTTCAGACTGTAAACAATATAAATACCCTAACACTTAATAATAATACAGATAAACTAACTAGTTACGACCATGATTCAAACCCTGACCTGAATCCAAAAGATAAAGGTTAAAGTCAAATTTCCCTTTAAAATCCTCCAGGATTTGACCCATGACCTAAGTTTTACAATGTTTATAGTCAAAGTTAAACTTCTCTTATTTAGAAAATGAATTTGCTAAACTTCTCCAAGATTTAGACCTTGACCTCAAATATACCATATTTATGGTTCAAGAATAATTTCCCTACTTAACAATAAATCTGATAAACTTCTCCAAGCCTTGAACCATGACCTGTAATATGCAAAGTTTAGGGTCGAAGATCACTTTCCCTTATTTACATTAAACCAGCTAAACCCCTCCAGGATTCGAACCTCGACCTAACATACGCAACGTTCATGGTCAGCGATTAATACCTGTCAATACCTATAGCTTAAATTTTTAAGACGGTCCTAGGGGCCTACTATCTGCCCAAGTTATCCTTATTCCTAATCAGCATCAAAGAGTAATGTTCATGATGAGAAATATTCGATTCTGCCCAGCGGGGAGACTAGGTAGGGAAGAGTTACATCATCATGCCGTCATTAACGTCCAATCACAAGGCGCTACAAATTCACAGCGCAGTCGACACTCGCATAGCAACGGGTGGTGGGGGGTAGCAACGGACGCCTGAGCCACTGATATCTATTTAGAACTGCACTCACGCGCATGCGCACGTCGGACGAATGTCTTAGTTCAGAGAAGGGGTGAGGATGCGGCTGACCTCCACTTCACAGTTTTCATGCAGTACGTACACCAAGGTCTTTCTGTGGCGTGATTGTTGATCTTGAACGAGACTTCGGCTTTTCTGGTGAATAGGGTAAGTTGAAAACAGTTGTTGGTGACGGGTCAGTCTGTAGCTACGGTACATTTGGGCTCTGTATCTTTTGTACTAGGTGTTAAATAGCCACTAAAATTTAAACATACTTTTCCATACTGCTTTCAGATATACGATTCGTGCTGTATTTACACCATTGTAATATGTTAACTAATGCTCCACCATCATCTTCATTAGGTAGGATTCTTGTTTGTTTGTAGTAATCCAAAATTATCCCTGTTATAGTTTTCCCAGAGGTTTTCATATTAGGTCTTCCATCTTTGCATAAATCTTGATGTTCCTAAACTACTATTGTAGTTTCTTCTGTAGGTAACGATAACCTAAAGCTCAGGTCCCTCTAGTAGAAAACTAGGCATAGGTCATGAACTGATGTTGGATTTTCGCACTCTTCTTGTAACCACTCAAATGGTATTACAAAATCTCTCTGACTAGCCGCGTCAATAGGATAGCCGGTTAGTGTAGAGTAGTTTTGTCTCACTTCATGTATTTATCTCACAGGAATAGGATCTCCTTTTCTAAAATTAATATTACCTACTTGATGATACCTTACTTCTGTCGAAGGTAAGTTAATGACAGAAGGTAATCTGTCATATACATTTACTGTCCACATATCACTCCTAATATCACATACTTAAACAATTGTCTCACGAAACTGAAGAGTATGCACAGGAATAACTGCTGATTTTTTCCTCTTCTCACTATCCGTGTTAAAATTACCATACAATAAAACAAATTCTTTGAAAATGAAGGATGTACGCTTCCAGGTAGTGCTCTTAACCTGGTTGAAGGAATATGTTCTTTTGGTGTCTTCACTTTCAAATAACTTTTAATTCTAAGTGGATTTACATACCCACGTCGACATTCAATGAAGACATTGACAGCATGAGTAGACATAGGAGTACAAGAGTTTATTGATTTCATCAGCTTGATGTTTTCTGGCGTTTATAAACTTTTAGCAGTAGGTGTCACACAGGTAGCATTCTCACCAAAGGCGTTGAAACACATAAAACAAAATTCGTAATACATGTTGAAGATTACTCTTTCAGATCAGTCAGATACAAATCACACCCATCTAAAACAAACAAAGACAACAATTAGAATGTACATTGTATAAGATATCGCAAATATACAAATACGCAAATATCTTCTTTTTGCGCAATATAATTAATGTATATTTCTAAAACGTTAAATGGAGATATGTGACCTTCACTTTAAAGCAAAAATCATCTTTGTGGGAATTTGTTACACCCTCTTATCTAACCCGACTCTACTATTCAGTGAAGTCGTCCCTAATACAAATTAAGTTAGATATGATAAATAAAAGTTTTTGTCGTACATACTACTTACCCTATGGCACTAGAAAACTCGAGATCTCATATCTCTATCTTGAGATAGTTGTATCCAGTCCACCTCATCAACCCTATCCCTATCTTGAGATAGTTGTATCCAGTCCACCTCATCAACCCTATCCCTATCTTGAGCTAGTTGTATCCAGTCCACCCCATTTTCCCCTACATCTTTCAGGTCTCACTATCGGGTTTACCAACCAATGCCCTGAACAAGGTTCTATATTCTCCCATTCACGCTACATGTCCTGAACACTGTAATCTCTGAGACTTGATCATCTTAGTTTAATACAATTAAATAGATTTATTTTTATTTCAATCCCAGAATTGTAGGATTTATATCTTATATTTATGGCTATGAATTGTATTAATTCTTAGTGTCATTCCGATACTATGGTGAATCTACAAGATTTTATACTGCCGATTTTGAAAAAAGATTAGCTACATTGTTATTATTTGATTGGCCGAACTCTTTGTTTCGGAATATATTGTCTACGAATGAAAATGTGAACTCTTATAGTATAGCTTTTTTAACTGTCAAATACCTTCCATCGTTTGGTAAAACTACTATTTATGTGTCGATATATTTTATTTTCTGTGAACATCACCTACACATCATTCATGGCTAAGTGTCACCAAATTAAGCTCACATTCAGTCCAATTATTTGTTTCATGGCTGGACTCTACAGGCAAATTGGTTTATCAATGCAAATCTCATTAGTTTGATACATTCAGATGCTTTCGACAGGTCAACGTTTAGAAACTTGCAAATCCACGTTGCAGCCAAATTATGGTATCAATTTGCATTTCAAAAGTGATTAGTATGGACACGAATACCGTATTTTATCCATTTAGCGTTTAGCATATTGATCAGGTTCATCACAAGTCAAGAGCATCGATTAAAAATCACAGTTTTACAGGGGTTTATGGAACTTTGACTTATTGGATGCTATAAAGATACATAATCACAATTTTGATATTTGTTAAATCTTTTGCAAAGGTTCAACACAAATATTGGGACATGTATAAGATTGATACAACAATTTGCATTATTTTTTAACTTTGAAGACGTTATACAAAATTTAAAATACATTTTAATGCAAGATATTATGCACAATCCTCTCTTCATGTTGTCAATAGGTCAGAGAGAATTTTTTTTACGTGGTCTATAAAAAAATTAGTTAAGTGAAATTTGGCTTAAGTAATATTCAAAGCTCGCATTTATGTTTCTCTAAAATAAATTTATTCACATATTAACAAAAATTTGGTTAATATTTATATTACAAAAATAAATATCAATAGATATCACTGACGTACATACATACAATACATACATACATTACAAACAATATATACATTACAAATAATACATACATACATTACAAACAATACATTCATTACATACATTACATACATACTTAATCATGGCATTCCCTGGCGGGGTTACGGGCAAGAAACTTTGCATACAACTCAAAAAACCTCTGTATTTAATTCATCCCCACAAACTTTCTCTACACTTCACTATCATTATATAATTCCTTCTCTTGAACAACATCCATACACAGTGTCAAACATTCTCTTTTATTTTTAAAACGTTTAATAATGTTTCTCTTTTTCACATATTCATCTACAACATTTAGCCACATCTTCTATGTCCTACCTCTTTCTTTTTATCCATACACTCCTCCATATTTTATTTTATTCGTCACTATATTCATACTCATCTTATCAATATCTCTTAAGGTAGGATTTGTATTAGTTAATAAATAATATTTAAAAAAAATCACGGGTGACCTGGCGGTCTAGGGGTAAGGTGTCAGACTTCTGTGCTGGCGGCCGGGGTTCAATCCTCGGTCCCGGCACTGATTTATCTGATTACCAAACCCTTCCTTCACCTCTGACAAGACATCTTGTGAATGTGAGGAATGCCAGACCTCCACCGTGGTTCGGATTCCACGTTAAACTGTAGGTCCTCCATTTCATCTCACAATCCCCCTACCATTACACATTAGCGTAAGTGCGTATAACCCGAACGGGTAGTAAGACGCGGTACTAATAATAATAATCAAAAATCATAATTTCAGGGTACCATACAAATAATGGATTTTTGAAAATCTGAAATTTGTTAAACGTATATGTACAATAATTTTTTTAAATTTATTATTAATGAAGATTGTTTATTGTGATATGAAAATTGAGTGTGATTTTGCCGTACCATTTATTTATTTAAATTTTAAAGTTAATTGCTATAAACTCAATGCTATATATAGTCATAAAATGGAGAGCTTGTTTGTTGGTCTGCTATGAGCATTGCGCAATATATACCCCACGAGGAGGTCTGGAAATTTAAAATTAGTAGCACCTAGAAGCTGGAATTTTATATTTTTCATTAGATTTTTAAAATTTATTAAAAATTGAGTCGGAAGAAATCAATTGAAGATATATTTTTCTGTTTGTTTGAAACAAGAAAAATCGGGGCCCAGGATAACTAGGTAATTCTGCTAGTACATTTTTATCGATTGTTTTAGCTACAAGGACAATGGTATCTTTAACGTGCTCTGGACGTGGCATGGAAATGGTGCTAAGCACCCCTGGACATCAAGGCCCAGGGCAGTTTCTAGGTTAGTACCTAAAAAGATCCCACCCCCACTCCGAAGGGCGAGATGATCCGGAGAGAATTAATTCCTCCTCCCCTTCCAGTCACTCACTGGTTGGACCAGCACTGGGGCTGTGCCTTCCACATATGCAGGGTGGTAACCGGAGCCTTTTACTTCCGCTCATAGAAGCGACCTTCCGATTTCCACTCTTTCCCGTGTGTATGGAAATGGGATTACACCTATTGCGCGTGGGAAAGTAATTCCCCACTATTCGTGCGCACAAGTGGAGGTGCCCATGTTCAAACCCATGCCCCACTAACTTCCTAGGTTAGAACCGGAGCTTTAAAGCGGCTCACTACACGAATGGCGAGGCCAAGTCCCGTAGGCCCAGGACCCCAAGGGCCGAGGCCCGAAGGCCCAGAACCCCAGGATCCCGGACCCACAGGCCTAGACCCCACCAAACTGCCAACGCCATCATTCGTCGGTAATTAAACTCAATGTCCCAAATAGTCTAACCCATTTCTGGGCCACCACCACGAGCAAACTCGTTACGCGGACTTTCGGTCCAGTCCTGTGTACTACTTATAACGAAAGTAGTCAAACGGGGGCATACCAGTCCGCAGGGTCACCCCAAGCACCTGAAGGTAACCGATGCAAGCATCATTTCCTCGGGCGTGGGACAAAGACATTTTTTTATTTATTTTCTAATTTTAATTGGCTTGGTATCTCTTTACTTTAAATCCATGTCGTTTTTCTTCTTTTAACAATTTTGTTTTCATCTTTTTACTACATATCCTTTCTTAGTCTAGTTAATAGGCTTAGCTCTTAAGTTGCCTATTTGAGATTTCAATTACTCTTACTTCCAGTTGATCTGCCTCAGGTATATTATGCCCCCGGTACCTTACCCCACTGGACCCCCTCACAGACTCCAGGAACTCTCTCCCGACTCTGCAGGTCACCCAGTGGAGGTGGGAATTCCCCTATTCCCCACATGGGGAGGTACTCTATCGGAGATGCTGCTCCACCTAATGTCTAGCTACCACTGGTCAGTTCTGACCTTCGCATTCAAGTACCAAGTGTTCCAGTGTACCCTCCTCACCACATTCACAATTTCCCAATTCCGCCAACCCCAGCTTTCTCAAGGATGTCCCTTGATTAATTGCACAAGACCCGGGGAGGGTTGTAGGTGTTCTTGCCCTAATCATTAAACCTCATTTGAGACTAGTGCAAAGGTCCATTTACCCTTCCCACTATTCTCCCAGCGTCTTTGCCGCTCCATCAGCAGGTCATTTTCAGCCTCTCCCAATGTGATCACTTCCAGGGTGGTGAAGAGTTGTACCTGCTGCGTGTTGTTTTTCCTTAACCAATATGCCACAACTCTTTTCCTTATAAGAAGATCCAACGACCACATACATAGGGCCCCACAAAGTGCATCTGTTGCTACAGTCTGGTATGCGCCCGTTAGCCTTAGCAAGATACTCCTCTGTAGACCTTGGAACGCCTTGGCTGGTGCGAGTTGGTTCAGCCTATGAGCCCAGATGCACGCTCCATAGCTCAAAATGTAAGGAAGGATCATCTGTTGGTATGTCTTTATTATCCGCAGGGGCAGACCAAACCTCCTCTGCTCTATACTGATAATCTTATTCATTACCATCTCCATTACTTCCTCAATATATACCGTGAAGTTCCTTTTATCATCGAGTGCTACTCCCAGATACCCAACCGTATGGTTTTTCCTTGTAGATTTCCCGTCTATCTTAATAATTGATTTTTAACCAGTCTCCCCCTGAATATCATGTAGGTCGTCTTCACCGGCACCATTTTCAGTTTGAAACTTTTAAACCAGGTGTTTAGTCCCTTCAATACCTGATTACTCATTCCCTCTAAGTTTACCCTAGAATGATATTCTACTATTATTATAAGGTCGTCCTTGAAATCGATTATACCCTGCGTCTCAGGCATACACTCAACCACATATAGCACCGGTTTTAGGTCAACCTCCCAACCATTGGGGGAAGCCCTTTGTCAGCCTCTTTTGAATCTTGTTTCCTGGACACCTCAGGCTAGCGTACCTGTTGCGACAGAAGTCCTTGAAGCTCCCGAAGAGCTTCCCCGGGCACTGCAGTTCTATCAGCCTCCTAAACAAAGCTGGCTACCACAAGTTGTCGAACGCCCTCAAAATTCCCAAAACATACTTATCAGTTGATGAGTCCATCAGTTCCATCACTCTCTAGATTGCGTCCTCTGTAGATCTACCTTTCCGAAAGCCATACTACTGCTGGTGCATACCATTTTACTTTCTGTGTTTTAGCAGTTTGTCCCAAAGTATCCTCTCTTGCAGTTTACCATTGGTGTTTATCAAGCAGATTAGTCTGTACAGCTTTGGAATCAGTGGGTATATATCCTCCCCCTTGCTAAGTACAATTAACTCACTCTGCTTCCAGATGTTCGGGATTCTGCCTTTAGTGAGGTATTCGTTTAACAGCTCCACAAGGTAAGGAGCAATGAGGTCAGCTGTCGTTTGAAACACCTCGACCTTTATCCCATCAGGTCCAGGAACCTTTTTTCTCCCCATTAGAGCTATTTTCCTGACAATCTCATCCCGACTAACCAGCTCTACCTCCTCCTCGTTCTCTTATTCATCTTGTTCCATCTTCCGTCTCAGTCGTCGGTGTTCCTCCACTTCACCTAGCTCATAATCATCTGGCGGTAGCATCTCCGTTAACAATACAACAGACTCTTTCCATTTGGTCATGACGCTACCTTCTTTTTGATCAGTGTTGTTATCATGGTTGGATGACGGATTTTCCCTGTTGCTATCTTGAAAGGCACGCCCCAAAGTCCATTCCGAAGCTCCTATTTCACGTACTTTTCCCAACCCTTTCTTGTTTCTATTGTTATCCCCTCTTCAAATTCTCTCTTCTTTTCCCAATAAATGTTCAGTAGCACCATATGACCCACCAGGTCTCTACAGCTTTAGTACCTTATTCTTACTCTCCTAGCCCTTGCTTGTAATCTCTGTAGTCTATCATTCCATGGTCTGTTACCAACCTTGGTATCTCCTTTCATAACAGGTATTGACCTTCTCATTGCCTCCTGCAGAACCCGTATCAGCTGCTTAACCTTCAAATTTACATTATCCCCTATTTCCACTGGGCTGAGCAGTCACAAGTTCTCTCTTATTATTTTCCAGTTTTCCTTACTTGTGTTATAGCATATTCTGTTCCCTTCTACGTTCCATCCACCAGCCTCCCCATGGCAAGCTCAAAGATGGTCAGGTTGTGATCACTGACTTTGCATTTTAAATTACCTTCTAGCCTTCCACCATTTCCATAGAATCGGCGTTAAATAAGGTGACGTCATAGGTAGGGGTTATTAGACTGGTTTGAAACCCTTGTCTATGTACATAATTGAATTCTTCTAGGGCTTGGCCCCTTCTCCATGGTTGCCCAACTGCATCCCTTCTATCCCTCCTGATCACCCTGTAACTATGCCACATGAGAGACTTAGAGTTAGCGTCAGCTGTTATTATGAGTAGCACCACAGTCTGCGTTTGCCACTATCTCCGCGATATTAGTTTGACTTCCTCTACTAAACCCCATTCACGGTAGGAATTAATCTCTGAAAGGTTCTTTTTCCTACCAATATCCTACTATATAATAAATAGATTTCTGGTAGGGAAAAAGGTATTTCAGAAAACAATTCCTACCTTGAACAGACATTAGTTGTCTTGTTGTCCATGGTCATATCTTTCTTTCTTTCCGTATCCTAGCCCTGTACCCAAAGCTTCCAATTTTGTTTGGGTTTTGTACCCGTGTTAGTTTTATATATCACCTTTTTAGGTTTCTCTGGTGCAACCTCCATATTTTCTTCACCTTTCCTTTCAGGGGTAACTTTCAGTGGTTTCCTTTGTACAACATCACAGATCAGGCAGATGTTCTCAACTACTTGCGGGCTTATTGCTGCGTTGTGGAGTTGAGAGATCAGTGTGGAGGACGCTGCTATCGAGCTCTCTGTTGATCCAAGCGTCTCATTTCAAAACTCACTCCCCGACCAGCTCTTTCAGTCCCAGACACAGTCGTTATTAGATACTCATTTCCTTCTCCATAGGTCTCATACGGTGCTCTTCTGGTTGACATCACCCGTATCCCTGTATTCCTTAAAATTTACCTGTAGTATTTGAAGTGTTCAATGGGATAATGCAGAAAATAATGCCAGAACTTTGAAAGTAAACACATTTTTATTCTATTCATATATATATAAAAGTTTATTGAGGAAATAAGGTGCCAGTTCCTCTCGTCCCCTTAAATGTGGCTCTGACTATAACTAGTGATTGTTTGGACATTCTGTTAGAGGCATGTTTATGAAATTAAATTATTAGCAGTTCTTGACTCATTATTTGATCAAGATAGAGAAAGTTCCTTAAAGATATTACAAAAGATTACAAAAAAGGCACTGGCTTTAAAATAAATATATTAAGACGTATTACTATATTATTTTGAATGTTGTATTTAATAAAGTTGTCGTATTAAAATATTCTCTATCTTTAAAAGAAACATATTAACTACCAGTAGGCGATGACTGGATCTTAAATATTTTTATTTCTTTTGGGATATAAATAAGTGAATATTCCTTTCATTTCTTAAAATACTTTCTAAGCTCTCTTGTAGAACTTAGGTGAGCCAGGGTCAACAGTCTAGAAATGATCTGTCATATTTAGCACCCAATAGAAAAGGTTGACTTCATACATTGACTACCAAATTTATTACAAATTTACTTTCCTGACCGCTAGAAAAAGTTTTTTGCCCTACTTCCACATGTTTATACATAAAGTCATGTAATATTCAGCCGTCACTTCTGATAAATATGATCAATACCTATAAAACAATACTAATAATACAATAACATTTTATAAATATTGGTTAATTTTTTATTTCTAAAAGAGGCTAAAATAGCCATTCGCAAGAAAATCAAGGCATATTATACCAGCACTATTTACTTATTTATGTAATGGTTTAAGCAATGATTTTATAAATTAATGTAACATGTATTTATTACCTGTTTGGAATATTCAATTATTTTCACCGATGTGTTAGGGATAAGTTAGTTAAAATTCAGAGACAATGCATCACAAATGCATGAAGAGAGAAATAGAGAACCTTTATTTTTATTAATTTTCACCACAGTACACCCGTCTGGGATTCAAATCACTACCTCCCCATCACGGCAAAGCCAAATTATTTAAGGTTGACGCCTTTGCCCTCAATCCTTTCAATAATAATTCTCTCGAAGTAGTGGGAGTAGAAAGGTGAGATGTGCTAATTCATATTTTATTTTAATTACGTGATGGTAAGACCTGTCATGTGAACTAGAAACCCTTGAACCTACAATTTTATATTTTGTAAAGATTGGTGGATTTAAACTGTAAACACATTAAAATCTCAATATAAGCTTTAATTTTAACCAAAAATTCCTATCAATCAATCATTTCTATCAAAACATCAACAATTATAACCTAAATATAATTTTAATAAACGTCAGTAACTTGTGACATCGTTTTTGAAGCAAAATCCTTGATTTAAAAGAGAGGCTGTAAGAATGTATAACGTTAAAAAGTTGTGCTAATCTAATTACAAACTTCACTTTCAAATAAAATGTTCACAACGTCCTCTCTCACTTTGTTGTTATGTAAGAATTCTGGTATAGTGCTAGGTAGAAGAAAGGAAATGGTTCTGAGAGTAATACGTCATAGTCACAATATTCAAGTGAGGAGATGAGGCTCATAGAGGGATCATATTGATATTCTACTTCAAGCTACTAATATAGTGATATTTACATTACTTCCCTAAGCACAGAGGTAGGATGCAACCTTTAACTAGAACCTCTCTGAAAATTCAAATGGGAAGGTTGGGGTTGAAATCACAGCCTCATGTTATGAGGGTTCCTTTGCCTGAATGGTTTTCAGCTCACCCATCTTTCAATTGCAGGTATATTTTCACTAAACACTACTTTACTCATACCTATATCATCAATGTACCCAAAGGTATAATTATGTATTATTATGAGTATAGGCCCGGTAGGTAGTAAGACGGGTTGCAGGAAAAACTAGTACATCTTGTGACATTGGTTACAATATTTTTAAATATAAATCTTAGAAAATATTTTATTAATATATGATTTGAACATGTGTAGGGACAGTTTTAATGTTGAATTATTACTAGCGCCGCGTCTTACTACCCGTTCGGGTTATACGTACTTACGCTAATGTGTAATGGTAGGGTGATTGTGAGATGAAATGGAGGACCTACAGTTTAACGTAGAATCCGAACCACGGTGGAGGCTTGGCATTCCTCACATTCACAAGATGTCTAGTCAGAGGTGAAGGAAGGGTTTGGTAATCAGATAAATCTTTGCCGCGACCGAGGATTGAACCCCGGCTACCAGCACAGAAGTGTGACACCTTACCCCTAGACCGCCAGGTCACCAATGTTGAATTAATTTTCACAATAAATTCTAATAATTTATTCTGAGCCTCATCGATGGACACGTGGGTGTATTGTCTGATTCATCTAGGCTTGTTTTCCGGTAATTAGGAGGTAGGTTATCTAATTCAGCCCCCTGTAATGTTACCTCCCTCTGTGCGCACACTAGGCTTTGTTTGTCCCTTTAAAAAATTAAAGTGCCTCTAGGAGTGTTTTATGTGCCCTAGTGACAAGATTACACCGGAGTAAATGTTTAAGCACAGAAAAGTAGCCGGGATAAGGGATGGTGGGTGGCCCACCTTACAGGAATAATGGAGTCATTTTTAGAAAGGGGGAACACTCGACAGTAAGAAGAGTATTGGTGCAAGGGCAGCCAACACCATCTGATTTTTTAATCCTGTTAGTGGTGGTCCCTGTATGGGGGTGTCCACCAAATTTACTAGTTTTCCCTCACAGATCCTTATATGCATCCTTATATTAAGGCTTCACCCCAGAAGGAGCAGAAGGTTGATGAGAGTATAACCTCAGGCCTCAGCAAAGAGTCGAAACTCACTATTCAAGACAATCGCAGTCACAACGAGGGTTTGACACTTAGAAGGGAATTTTACTTTAATACTCTTTTTAGGGCCTGTGGGAAATTTAGGAAATTGTTATCGACGTGGAGCAGGATGGGGGGGGGGAGGGTGAAGAATGTAGGGATAGCCGGAAAAAAAATTGTTGGAAAAGTTTGAAATCCTACGATTTGAGCATTGCTTGTGGGGTAGAAAACAATAGCTTTAAATGGCCACCAGCAACCTAGAAGCGCGCCAGAAGTACAATAGGTTTGACCAGCAAGATGTAAGTATGCTAATGATGAATACCGGATCCAAGATCAAGTGGCCCTCTTCCATCTCATAGAGCACCATAGCGTCTGAATGTGCTCGCCGTTTTCCTCTTGAACGCACAACGAGTAACAAGGTGGTAGGCTGAGCTGAATTTTTTTTACTTAAGAAACTAGTTAACATAATTATACTGTCATATTCTGAAAATTGAAAAATGACACCTGGACACGGGAATCGAACCAGAGACCTTCGGCTTAGTAAGCCAATGCTCTTACCACGGAGCTATCCAGGATTCGTCCCGTGCCCATGGTCATTCTTCACTCATAGTTTAAGGCAGAGTCTAAGATGGAACGTGCGGAAGTCGTCAGCTTATAAACATGAGATTATCTAAGATCACAGCCATCAGACAACGCAGCCATTAGCGACTCGGTAGTGGGCCAATTTCCAGCCATTCGACAATTATATATATAATTGTACAGGATTTGAATATATCAATGAAACTATCCCCACTAAAATGCATTAACTATAGTTTCGGCTATTTTTTTCATTGATATATGCAAATCCTGTACAATTATATATATAATTGTCGAATGGCTGCAAAAATGCCAACTACCGAGTCGCTAATGGCTGCGTTGTCTGATGGATGTTATCTTAGATAATCACATGTTTATAAGCTGACGACTTCCGCACGTCCATCTTAGACTCTGCCTTCATTAACAATAGTTTCGGCTATTTGTTTCATTGATAATTATACTGGGTGAGACCCACTTATTCACTTAATCTGTCATAGAAGCGACAAGTGAGAAGTAATATGGAGATCTGGGATGGCTTTTTTTTTTCCCACTTGGCCAATACGTCATTTTGCTTACGTCCTTACAACACATGGAAACATCCATCGACTTTAAAATTAGTGACCAAAACTGAAAAGTCACTTTTCAGTTCCATTTATTTCCCTACTAAACTTCGGTATGACCAGACCATGGGGGATAGTATATATATATACACACAATAGTGACTAATTTATTTGGTATCATCTATAAGGCTAAGCGCAGATCATGGAGCTCCGGGATTATGAATGAGATCAGCATATATCTCCACGAATTCATATATAAAAACTTTCTGATATCCTATGGTATTTCCAAATTCACTCTGCACCCTACATAGCAGGAATAAAGGGCTGGGGGGCAAGTTAACATAGCAGAAATAAATCGAGCATAAACAATTTTATTAATAATGACAGTAAACATATTATAAGCAAAACAATAGTAGATTATAAGATTTTGGTTGTCTTGTACACAGGCGGCATAGTGGCCTAGCTACTTACTTAACACACAGACAATGACCAAACCTAAAGAAAATACTGATCCATATGCCCATTAAAGTAAACTCTGGAAACTCTTACAAAAGGCAAGAGTATGTTAACAATATACATATCTAAGAGCTCTGTCTGGCTATGGGGTTTGACAAGTCATATAATTCGAAGAGACAGGTGGCATTATACCTGCCAGCTCGCTGTTCATAGTAAACTTGGGGCTGGCCATCGTCACCCGGCCAACAAGCACATGCAAAACTAAGATTACCTATAGGCTTTATACAAAATACATTATTAAAGATTCTAACACTACAAGCTCAAATGGAGCTGCAAATACCACAACGCTTTAAAAAATATACCTAACAAATAACTAAGAGTAGATCCCCGGGAGCGAGTTACAGACCTACTATTAGTACTCATGACCTAAACAACTCGCAACACAATACTATGTTGCACGCTCTAATAGCAGTGAGTCCTCGAGCGCTTCTCTCCTGTTTACCTCGATACAACGTATTTTAATCGGCCCAAGCGTGAACTTCCTGGTGAACTTACCCACCACGAGCCAGCAGCTAACTAGAGGGAGAATACCAGCATGGTAGCCGTGATGAACCGGCAACGTCCCGCCGGCGAATAGTAGGAGATTACTAGCGACGTACCCAAATGAGATTATCAGCTACGTACCAGCACGCTTCCAGTAAGCAGGCGCCAGCAAGGTACCAGTGTTGAACCAGCACCGTACCAGCAGGAGAATATCAGGAAATTATCAGCCACGTACCAGCACGCTTCCAGTGAGCGAGCGCCAGCAAGGTACCAGTATTGAACCAGCACCGTACCAGCAGGAGATTATCAGCCACGTACCATTACGCTTCCAGCGAGCGAGCGCCAGCAAGGTACCAGTGTTGAACCAGCACCGTACCAGCAGTAAATTATCAGCCACGTACCATTACGCTTCCAGCGAGCGAGCGCCAGCAAGGTACCAGTGTTGAACCAGCACCGTACCAGCAGGAGACTATCAGCACCGTACCATCAGGAGATTATTAGCCACGTACCAGCACGCTTTCAGTGAAAATATGGTTGATCTATCAACAATTGAATAAATTGCTCACAGAAAGTAATCACATTCGTGGTATAATATGAAGCCTATATGGTTGGAGTTCAGGTATTTGTGCAACATCTGACTCAGCTATCTTCCCGACAGCTGAAAGAGCATGTCTGTGTACCGATAGCTTGGGACATAGTGTGATGAAAATCCTTTTTGATTCAATATTTTCTGGAGTCCGCACAGTCCGGCCTTCTTGTCTGCTGCAGAGGCTGTAGTGCAGGACTTATCTATTCAGTTCCTTATGGTGTGTCGGTCTAGAACACGCCAATGTTTCCCGGTGTTTAAAAGATCATATATTTTCGATGCATAACTTCTTTAGGATCAAAATTCTTGAAAAAGGTTTCTATAGCAAAAGTATTATGGGCAGATGACCAACTTTCCATGTTGACTAAAATGACGTATCTATTTGCTGATAAATGCCTTACCCACGCTATCACTACTTCAGAGCTGTCAGAGCTATACGCAAGTTAAAACGGTAGGTGAGTGTTGCGCTTCGCTATGTCATTAGTAAGCGCTCAATCTCACAACCCTACGTGTTTTATAATGATCAATCAAAGAATCAGGTTCATGGATTTAGAAGTAATGGCAGCTAAGTGTTATAAGGGGGTTAAGGCCTCAATATAGGCAAAAGTATTAAATAAATACCCGTGTGGTCCACATATTCAGGCATCCCTACGTTCCTTTGCAAAGTTTCTTTGTATTTAAGTTACAGTGTTATCGTATAAATATACGTAAGATTGTATCTATATATTTTATTGTCTAATCTGGAGCTTAAACTGTCTTTAATGAGATAATGCATCTATTTGTCTGAGTATCTATCTATGTAAATGTAATATACAATATAAAATCAAATAAGTATGCTGATTGTTACTTATATCGTGGATTTATTTGTTAAATAAACACGATTTGTCTTCTTATGTGAATAATATTCTGAAATTACTCTTTGGATTGCAGATTATTTAATTATCCAGTGAGACATAACTAAACTAATTCTACTTTTATTAGGTGAATACGAGGATTTATCGGGTGGTTTAAGACGTAATAATGTGGAAAAAATATCAATTTTATAGCATTTTAATATACAATAAATTATGTATTAACCGGAAGTGCAAGTTATAATCATGCTAAATTTAATTCAAATTGGTAGAGTGGTTTGGGCGTCATTAAGTAATAAAGAGACGGTGACACAGATAAGATCTTATTTTTAGAGATTAGTAGGATAAGTTAGGATAGGATAGGATTATAGGATTAGATAAACAATACATTTAACTACCTTGCCTGGGATACTTTTACACCATACACAAAACATATATTAAGGCCACACCATTTTACTGTAGCTATAATTATTGAAGCTGATGCCCTAATGCATAGTGTACTGTATATTTATGTATTGGAGGCAATTTTTGGGGACTATTTAAAATTTATTGAGTAAATATTAATAAGCTTTATAAATTAATGCATAAATGCCTATAAGTAGCTGTGCAATAATTACAGGTCTCCTCAGGCTACAGCAAATTTACCAGAGCCTAAGACCAGGGAAGGAGTCGTTCCAAGTAGAATCTGTAAAGAGAATACAAAACGCATCTGAGGCAATCGACTACTTGCATAGTCTGGAGGACATCAGCAGGTAAGTTAGAGTAGAACATAAACCATGTAAAGTTCATTTAAAAACTAACGTAGAGTGGTAAGTCAAAAGGGTATAGGTGCAAATGATCTAGATTTGAGAAAATAAAAGGAAATTTTAGTTTAAAAAAATACAATTTACTTTTAAAGTAAGTAATTCACAGTTTTATTTTAATTAAGTGGACAACAGTTTTATATGCACATTTATTTTTCATCTGACAAATAATTGATATGAAAATTTTGGTTAGGGAAATAATAATGTTATTCCAAATGTAGAGCTTGTCAAGAATAAAAGTCCCCTTTATATTAATGAGCTCAGTCCAAATTTCAATTTGGCTTGAATTTAATTTGTTATAAAAATGCATTCAAAATGTATGATTAAATAATAAAATTGATCAAAAAACCAAACATCTAGTAAAAATAATAGCTACTGAACGATATTATAGAATTTGTTGAAATTCTTCATCGATGAAAGATTTCAGTTTAAATATTTTTTTCTCTTCTAGTGAAATCTCTATTTATATCTTTTATCCATAAAGAAAATAAACCTCACTGTCACTGCCACGATTTCTGATTTTTATAAATTGTCACTATTCCTTAATATGATTAAAAAAGTGGGTTCATCAATAGTTAGCCAGGATTCCGCAAGGACATTTTCCCCCACTGTCTTGGAAATGTACAACTTTATTTCTCTTGAACAGTCCTTGGTTGCCTCGCTCGACTCTGATCAGAAATATTACAACATTCTGGCAGCATGGAAAGTGTAATTCACTATAACGGCTTCAATAATTCCTCAAATTGTTCTCAATCTCATTCGCAAACCAACAAATGACAATCAAAAGCTATGCCCAATCACCTATATCAAGTCATTACCAAAATTATAAGAACATGTCACCCTGAAAAATATTGTGTTAGTTTTTTATAAAACGAGTGGTAAAAATCTTTCAGATCATACTTTTTATTTTATATGCTGCAGTGTCTAGTACTTCCGTCCCCTTTTCGACATGAACAGAACATCTGACCCCCAAGTTGCCGGTGGCTGTGGCATCAAGGTTAGCTCAGGATATACTCGTCCATAACAGACTCTGCTTTAAGCTATGAATGAAGAATTACCCTGGATAGCTTGGGGATAGAGCATTGATTCGCTAACGCAACACACATATTGAAGAATCATCATAGACTTTACCATAAAATATGAGTGACTATCGACATTTTTATGAAGAATAAATTAGATTTAAAAAAAATAAAAAAAATAAAGCCTATGTTACTCGCTGATAATGTAGCTTTATATTGGTGAAAGAATTTTTAAAATCGGTCCAGTAGTTTTTGAGTTTATCCATTACAAACAAAAAACAAATCTTTCCTCTTTATAATATTAGTGTAGATAAATGGGCAATATTTGGTACTTACACCACTTTGATACATACTCAGCTATTATTATATTTTTCACATATTATATCCTTTTTGATTTTCCGCTCTACATATATTAATAAATAAATAGTAAGTGATTTTTATTAGATATAATGCATTCAAATACAAACAAGCATTCAATATAAATATGTTTTATAGTTTAAAATAATATGTGTTCCCACTAACATCATGTAAAAAATAATACACACTGAATACTATGAAACAAAATAATTTAACAAATAAATATGTAAGATTTCTCTTAACAATAGTAAACAAACCTATTTTTGCAGAGAAATTAACCAAGCTAATATGTTACCTTTAAATATAGATAGATTTCACTTTTATTTCACTGTTGATAAATAAGTATTCAAAGTAATGAAATGTATATAATTAATAATCAGTTTTAAGTCAAGCAACTGGAATAAGCTAATGACAGCACCTTTACTTCTAAAAAACTTTGATCTCAATTTTAACCTCCAGAGTTATAGCTTCAGTTGTAACGGAAATAAAACCTCACTAAACAATAATAGTTCGTATTGCATCTACTAAAGATTATGAGTTATAATGCAATAAACTCGTGTGTTCATTAAATATTGACCATATTAGATAACAACTCACTGATAATCTTGCAACAATATAATTATTTTTCTTAAAAGGTCTTCTTGTAACAAAATAGTTGTTCCTAAAAGAATTATCAATAGGTTAAAAGGCTCCTTACAAAACGATACATAGATATTTAAAGAGTATTATTTTATTAAAATATTATAATTTGCTACCAAACAAATAAAGATAGAATCCAAACTAATTTTGGTCTAATACTTAGAAACAGAACATAAGTAATAACATTAAAAAAGGATTTTAATAGTTGTTAACTTTCTAGCCAAAGCAAGATTAGTGAAGGTGTGATATAAAGATGAAGTTTAGTAAATGATCGGTTGAAAATAAGATAATTTTATGTTTATAATAAAATCTAAGATGTTGTCTGATTTGATCCACTAAAATTTAGACTTAAACAAATACAAGTAAAAAATTATTGTAACACGATCATAATATTGTCTATTTATCCTAATCAATAGAGACTAATAATATTACAGTATATGTTCATTCATGATTCGTCCAAAATTTTGTAAAAACTTCTCTAATTAAAATTGAATTTATTAAACTAATTTTATGTAACATTAGATAACATCTTTGAACAGATTTATAGAAATCAAGATTTATTAACAGCCATGTCCATGTGGGACAAAATACGAAACTTAAGTATTTTCTGTTAATTTTAATAGATATATTTTACTATTTGATACCGGCATAATTAATTAATATTAATAATAATTTTCAAATAGAAAAAACAAATCTAGATAGTTAAACATTGTTAAGCTATTACCTGCATCGGTGGGCACGCAGACCAAATATCAAACCCACATAGTCCTGTTTACTTAGTACTGAAGAGGTTGGGATTTGAATCCCAACTTAAGAGTACTGAGTGACTATTTTATAAATGGTTTTCCACTCTCCATCCACTCGAATGCAGGTAAATATTTTTATAACACACAACCTTCTTCATCCTAATCTCATAAGCGCAATTAAGTGCCGACGGGTGGCAAACATGGGAAGAAATAAATATGATCAGGTTGTTCCAGTGTTAAAATTGAAATTAGTCCTGTTACTAGTGGAAATGACATTAGTTTGTCTGATTGGTTGGTGGTGTTGAGAATACAAGTTCTAGATATGTCAGGACTTATTCGAGAGCATGCTAAATTAAGATACAATTATATATCTAGATAATTTAGAGTAAGTGTGTTTCTCTGAACCAAACTAAGTTATAGTTCATGTTTTACTATTTAGCATGTTTTGAAATATAAAAATTGAAAGCATATTAATAATATTTGACTAAAATTGAATCATAGTTCAACAAAATATTATGTTGAATAAAACTAAATATGTAATATTTAGATATAGAAAGTGATGTTTCTAATAAAGTATTTAACATCAAAGTTTCAAAAATATCAGATAATAGAGACACTTTATAATTTCCCATTTTATTCACACATAGTAGTTGCGTTGTCTAAATAAGATACACTATTACAATGTTTTTGAACATATAAAAAGTTTTTTGTTCATTTCGCTCACAATTTTAACTACAACCCTCTTTAAAAGAATCAAATATTAGTTTCTCAATGACATTTTTTAAATAAAGTATGTCCCTTATGCTACAGTATAGGTTGTTGGAGTATTAACAGTTATGCTACAGTATAGGTTGATGGTGTATTAACAGTTATGCTACAGTATAGGTTGATGGTGTATTAAGAGTTATGCTACAGTATAGGTTTTTGTAGTATTAACAGTTATGGTGCGGTGGGATGGAACGCGAGCTCAACTAACTTTTTTGCGGTTTTTATAACTTTTTTATTTAAAAGTAAAAGAAGAAATATTGCTTCATTAGGTATATTTATTTTAATTTACTACACAGAGTAGACTTGACAGTTCTTAAATATATGTCAGCGACACGGTGACATTTGTACAAAAACTTTTAATTCAAAGATAAAGTCCTGTTCTAATCCCTTGATGCCCGAAAATATTTAAGAAGAGGTGAGATTAATTTATGTCAAAAACGAAAAGCTATAATCATCTACTGAAACAGCATTCTATTTTTCTTGGCCATAACATATTTTCACTTTAATAACCGTAAAAGTATGTGTCTTAAATGACATTTACTTGTACCATATCTTAATTATCTTAAAATTTATATTTTAAAATTAAATTAACTAAGAAATCTATGTTTCATCTACCTTTTAGATAAATAATATCCCTGATTGAGGTAATTGAAACAATTCTCAATCCTTTTCCACAAGTTTACATAACTATTTAAAATATTTATCTGAGCTGACTTAATTTAGTTTTTGAATAAGTTATTCACTCATTTAGTTACATTTAATGTATTGTCAATCATAAAAAACATATTTTCTAAAACTATATATATATTTCGTTAATTTTATGTAGCCTACCCAATGTATTTACTAAACTAGGACTTTTTACTTTTAAATTAATCTTGTCTTCCTGACCTTGAAACACTGAAGTGGCCATTCTCCATAATCTCACCTAGATAATAATTGGAGGTGTGTTTTGTTGACTTAATGGCAGGTTAAAGTGGTGCTTTATTCACAAATATTTAAGAATCAAATAGCCGAAGCTATTATGTATGCTTTTAAGTGAGGAACTCTCCATAAAAATATCATATTTAAGTTGTTAATCAAAGTTGTTTTGAGTTTCGTGAAGTCCTGGTTTGCTCTCCTGGCACAAAACCTTTTTCCTGCCACAATATTTCAGTTCACTGCACCTACTAGAGAGCACGGGCAGTATCTGACAACAAGCGATTGCCAAACACAATTTTTTAGATACTCTGGACATACAAAATAATATCTTACTTAAACAACTTTAAGTGGACTGTACTTATAGGGACTAAACAAACACCCTTACAGTCAGTAGAGATTTATAGGGTGGAGAG
>CABFVX010006691.1:24730-37379 GCA_902151425.1 Timema shepardi
CAGAACTTGGTGGGGAAGAGGGCAAACGTGAGGACAAACTGCCTAAACCACACGTCATACAATTTGAAGGTTGGTATTTAAACTATGGCTAAAAATAATCAAGTTATTAATATAGCTGTGTTGAAAACTTTCACAAAACAATCTTACGAAAATAGATAAGTTTGTAAACACTATTTAAAACTGGTCAAAAATGAAATATAAGGTAAATATATATAGTATGGACTAAAGGTCTGTGAACATTAATTTAATGATTCGTGAGTATCTTATTTATTTATAGTTCACATAAATTATATTCATTATGTGAATGAGATTATTGAAGGACACTTAAAAAGTATGCATAACTTCTTTTATCTGGTGTTATTAAGTGGTACACTTAAAAAAGCACTTATATTAAATAAGTAACCAAATATTACGGGAACGTTTCTATGTATTGCCTCATACTGAAATGTTATTTAGTGAGGTTGTATTTCAGTGTTATCATTATTTATTAAAAACATTACATTCACTTTATATGTCTTCCTATTTGCATCATTTCAATTAAGGTTTCCCCCTATATTACATTGATGTACCTTACCTATAATTGAAAGTATAGTATGTTACAATGTCCCATTACATCCAGTCAGCTGTCCAGTAAATCAGTATTTGATCCCAGACATTTGACGGCTAGTTCTGTCTCTCTTCATTAGTTTATTGATGACCAAGTTAATACTTCCCTTTCTCTTATAGGGAATCTAGACGAGATGACAACTACAATATAGATGAAGAACCCAGGGCAACCCGCGACAGTGAAATGTAAATAACATATGGAAAACTTACACAAATCAAAAATAGAAATGCATAAAATCACAAATCATTCACTTTATTAAAATAGTACATGATTTTTATTTTGTAAATAGATTATATTTTACGTTTGCTTACATATGTTCATATGTTTTTCGTAGCGTACACATATGATTGGAAAATGACACGAATAAATTGTAAGTTTGATCCTCAAGCTCTCGTAAAGCTCACTCATTACTGGATGAAAGTATAAAGGTATTTTTGTTTACATTATATTTTGATTTAATTACTGTCTCTTACAGTTCCCTGTACATTTTCAAAATATACATTTTGTCAAGTAGCTGAATATTGTTAATGAACACATTTTAACATACCTGTACAGCAGTGATATTTGTAGGAACAAGTATTCAATTAAAACTAGTTAAGTCTTTATAAAGCTTAGATCTTCTTTAAAAAACACATATATTTGAACTCTTAATTATTGCTTTCAATTTTTATTTGCACTTTGCATGAGTCTGCGTTGTAAACAAGTATATTTAACTAGTAATTGATGTAATTGATGCCACTGAATCCTGTTCAGGAGGCATATCATATTTTAATTAACGTTTTATGTCTTATTACGGTAATATTCACAGACTAAACCTGCGTGGAAGGATATTACACTTTGTAGTGAGATTGCGGTCTTTCTCGCAATCATTTGTCAAATAATTTATTTTGATAAATAATTGTTATATAATAGAGCAATATTATTTTATTGTTGACAGCTTAAAATAAATATATATTTTCTAAGGCCGCTATCGTACCATGATTATAATGTAGTTTAGAAGATGGAATAAACCGTTTGTTTATTGGAAAATTTAGCAACCTCAACGTAAAATAAACTAATATTATCTAATAGTTATAGAAGGGTTTGAATAGGACTGAGTTTTAATTCCAAACATACATAAATTTCAATATTAATAGTAGTCTATATTACCTAAGCTAGGAAATGAAGTAAGTTTTCTTGAGCTATACCTACATGTAAAGCTATATGGTCAGGTATCATTCAGTTACTCATATTAATTTTATAGTAGAACATACTGTCTTTCCTGCCTAGATTTGTAAGATCAGAAATATTACACTTTCTTTAACTATATTGGGAAATAAGGGAACCGCCTTTATTTAGGATAACAAATTAATATTGGTGTTATTTGTTCGAACTACTTAATGTAAGTAAACGATTTTTTAAATGGATCTTTAAAATGAATGATAGAGTAAGGAAATGATGCCGTTGTACTTTTGGTTTCATTGCAGCAAATAGTGGCTCACATTTGAAAAAATATATACCTACCAAAGCATATATAACGAATTTTCAATTTTGTTAATTTTTTTCAGACAATTTCAAATTCAGTGGTTATGTTTTTATCACGTGTTTTTGTGTCTCCTACACACTATACTACCTTATGTTACGAGAACATTAGATTACATTAAATTTAAGCAAAAAAAGTTTCCTACTCGCTCTTCAGGTAAATGTAGTCAGACTTAATCAAAATTAAAACTTCCTCATCCCTAGCCCAGTAGCGTCAGGGTTGCACCCATGGGGGGGGGGNGTGATCTTTGGGGCTGAAGTCCCTCCCCAGAAAATTAAGGATATTACAATAATATGATTAGCACTATATTCCATCAATTAATTAATAATATTTTGTTTAATTAAATTTATTATAAAAGAAATTAAATTGGTGCAGTAGTTAAGGCTTTTCAAAGTAATACTCTTTATGTTGATTTGTAATTTTACTGTAAATTTGCACATAAATGAAAACTCGACCTGTCGTAACGTAATATTTTCTAGAAATGGTTCAACTATTTACTCTTTATACATAGAGTTTTGAGGTGGGTACAGTAATTGAAATTATTATTTTAGTGCAATCATGTAAACACTATTGTATTAGAAAGAGGAGAAGGGGTAATTGATATGATCATATCCCCCCTACTGCAAATCCTGTGTCTGAAGAAGAATATGTAAACACAGACCTGTTAGCCAAGGGCGAACAAAGTGACATAAGGTAGGCCAAGGATTCGATTTTGGTACAAATTAGCTTAAATTTTACCATTTGCTTACTTTTAAATCAAAATTTTGGCCAGGGGAAAAGACCTCGGAACCCCGCTTTTTAGGGGGCATCACTGATGCTCTATCTTTCTTATCCCCTTATCCCCCTACTTCAAATCAAATTTCCAAATATTACAATAATTGTAATATATAATGTTATCTCGGTGTGCCCCTGATTATCGTAATTAGTGCATGAGTATATAAGCCGAGTGGGCAATAAGACGCGCTGCTAAAAATAATAATTTTCTAGAACATGTGATATAAATGGAATTACGATAATAATAAAATACAGTATTGTATTTACCCTGAAAGGGTATCCTTTTGACTGATTACTCTATGACACTATTTTATAAGCTACACCATAAGTAGCGTGGGGGGGCTCTCAGGGCAATATGACCTTGGACTTGATTGTAAACATCCTTGTCGATTAGTGGCTAGAATGGTTGTATAGACCGTATTTGTGTATGAAGGGTAGTATCTGAGTATAAAAAAGTTATAGTACATTTTCGGTATGAATGTATAAGTGGTGTTTGAACCCCGCTTCCGCTCAAAACCCTATATTACCACCAGCCCCGAAACCTTCCCGCCACGTCCCAGACATGTTGGTTGATAATTGCTAATTAATTGTCGATGATATACTTCCAACCCCCTCCCGCTAACGGTTCAAAACACTTTCCCTCTTCCGCTAACGGGTTGTGACTTCACCATTCCTTCTTCCACTAACGTGTCAATGCCCATACCTGTAAACATCCTAGACTCCCCCCGAACCGAGCCTCAAGACATATCGATTGATAATTGATGATTAATGGTCGATAATCGATGATTGATTATCGGTGCACGGCGTAGACAGTGAATATAAATATATAATAATATTTTGATGAGTTGATGACTTGTCCTGTTGGTTTTTCCCCAGGGCATGACCTTTAACATGACCATTTCTGTCGATTAGGGGCGTTGTATGGTAAATCAACCCTGCCCTCTGTAGTTGTTATTGAGGAATCGTTGAGCGACTATAAATAATCGATTTCACATCGATCCGTGAGATAAAAGGGTGGGACACCCCACTTGGTCGTCTATTTATAAGCGTTTGTAGAGTGGATCAAGATGGATAAGTTACAGCAGTTGATAAATATTGTTGGCACCGTGCATACCTTAAAATTGAGTGATCTAATTGTCGACCAAAAGTACTCGGTGGATACAAAGTTCGGGAGACGCATAATAGCTTATCTGGATGGTGAGATTTGTGTATTTTTACCCTGTCGTTTCAGTACTCTAACAGATGAAGACGTGTGCAAGCTTAATAAAGAAAAACTGTTATTTACCTATGCAGGAGTAAAATCCGGTTCACCCACCGTTGTGAATTTTGAACGCGTTTAAAAGTCAAGCAGTCGGGTATCGGCAAAGTATTGCACAGTAGACCCTACAAATAATCCACCACGTTTAGAGGTCAGTTACGCTAACCATGCTTATAGCCAGCTATATTAATTTAACGTTTGTGGGTCATACTATTGTGGGGTGTGCTTATGTGACAAAAGAAAATATTCACAGTGTGGATGTGAGTGACAGACATGTAATATACAAAGTTATAAACCACGACAGAGGTGTACCACAGGATCGAGGCTACACAGAGTTTTACGACTCTACCTTTCACACGATAAGAGCGACTGAAGTACTACCCTACGAGAGAATCTAGGAGACCTACCTGTGTGATATGGAATGTGCAATTTCCGTAAAGGGGACGTTGTGGCAGTGTCGCCCAGGCCTACAACACCACCCTAGTACCAACCGCCAACACCCTTCACGGCGCCTTCACCAGAGTACCCATCGCCATAGGCGTCTGTCTAGAGTACTCACACACCTAAATAATATTTCTGCTTGTAAGGTGACAAGTTCACACACGGTATTCTGAAGGGAGAGGTGAAAAATAGCATCGGTGTTCGAACTCCAACCTATCTAATTAAAAAAAAAATTGTCAATAGCTATCTATCTATCTATACTCCAATAAGGTGTATATTTCTAAGCCACACAGTATTCAATAATGAGCCTAGGTATGAGAACGGAAAATTTAAACGCATTTTCACAAAGTTTGCGGGAAAAAAAACACCTTTGGTCTACGTTTGACACCTAGAATATTCAGGAATCACACTCACGACCTCCCTGTGATGCCTTAGACTATGCTACCAGTGATGCAGGTAAATTTACAAGTGTTATCTTTGTTGCCCACAGGTAAAGTAGCTATATGCTCTTAAGGTAAGGTGTACCAGCAGGGAGAATATGAAAAAATCTCCCTGGCGCTGATAAAGGAATCTATGGTGTGGATTTGTGCTCACAGAGACTCCCGATTAATAAACACTCTTCTCTAGATATGTATAGTCCTGTCCAGGGTTTGAACCCTGTGGCCGTCAAGTGAGCTTGGTCGGGGGTGCCGGGCCCTACTATAGACCATTTTGAGCGATCAACATTAACGTGTCTAGGAGATGAACAGTTGACAACAAGAGTTACTAACTGATGAGTGTCTAAGAATATAAACTCTGTTACCTACTACACTGTTCAGCACACCTTATTATATCTGGCGTTTAGGTGAGAGAATCTATGTTTGAATCTGGAACACAGAACAGAACCGGTGGTAAATGGCAGGGGGTTTGAATCCCTGTTACGGATAAAGTTGACAAGCGCCGCTGATGATGTTTCCCTGGCATGTTGATTGCTAATTGATGATTTAAATAAATATCCTAGAATATGTTCAACCTTTTGGCGATGGATAATTTTGAACCCAGATCTTCGCCAATCAGGAAGGTGTTTAATATTTTAAAGTAACGCAATACAAAAGAAGTGGAGTTAGACTATAGTCACATGCTCCTCTCAGAACTGTTGATTGCACCTAAACCACACACTGTATTCTGGAGGGAGAGGTGGAAAATAGCCTCATCCAGTGTTCGAACTCCAACCTATCAGCTATCTATCTATAAGGTGTCTAGTTCACCTAAACAGTTGCATGATAGCGTATCCGCATCTGCATGGAGGGAGAGTTGGTGCTCAAACAATCATATAGGCAGTGCCCTGCTTAAGTACTGTGAAACTTTCCTGGAGATAGCAACATTGTTGAGACGAAGCAGGATAAAGAGAGAGGAGTATACGTTAAAACACAAACATAACAGTTTATACAATATTTATTTACAATCATTGAATATTTACATAGTGGCCTCTATACTAATATGTACAATAAAATAAATATTTGACTAGAAACAAATTTTCAGGTAGGTGCAGGCTGGTACTGGCAGCTAAAAAAAAATTCCCGGTTGCATAAAATAAATCTTTTAAAAATGGTGGAACTGTCTAAAATAAAAGGTGATTATTCAGCCCGTCTAAATGATCACCTTTTTATTCAAGGCGAGTGCGTTTACAAAGACAATGATACCCAAACGGCAAAGTGTTATAACCATCAATTATCCAAAGTTTGGTGTACACCGGCCGGTAGACTTTACTCTGCGAAACGGTACATACAGTCGCAATACCTTTTCTTACAATTTTGTGCGGTATCTGTATGTATCTCTCCACATCCTGTTCGGTTACCATCGATTTCAAAACTTCAAAATTAACATCATTCCGGTTGCCGTAGTTTATGGTGATCCCGCAAATCTTGCACACCGTTTTTGTTTTTGCAGCGTCGCCACCGACACAAACTAGGTACGCTTAATTCTTGGGACCACCAGATACAAAGGCGCTAATGTAGCTTCCCGGACCGTAATTCTGAAGTTCGTCAGTGAGGTCACCTAAAATGTCTCCGGTTGATGGACTCCAATCGCCGGGGCGTTCAGTGAATAGAACGCTATCTGTATCGTGATATAAAACGCGCTCCCCCAATTGTTCAAGGATGCTGTATAAGTGCAACCTTGCAAGTGAGGCGTCAATGTTTGGAGGTGGCGGCTCCTTCACGCCATCCTGGGTCTCAAGTAGACGATCTAGCCTTTCAATATCTTCCAAAATATAATTATATTCCTGCGAGATGACTGACATGTCGTCGGTTTGAGACCCGAGTGAGGCGTCAGTGTTTGGGGGTGGTGGTGCCACGTCCAAAAATCTGAAATTAAATAAATACATAATAACTACTATCACTGTGTGCGGGGGCTAAAATAAATTAAACACTGCCAAAACATATTGAGGGCTTACCCGTTGAACAACCTCTTTCAGCCAAGCAAATCCCCTCCTCTGTGAAAAGCTCCAACAGGTCTGAGGGCGTCGTTGATGTGTCTTCTTGAAGGTCTATAAAGAGAAAAAATACCTTTGTACACCAACTACGTATTATATAAATTAGTTACCATTAAAATATACAAAACGTTTTAAAAACTTACCGAAATTGAAACAATTTTCAAGCTCGTCAAAACTCATTTTGTTGTTTATCAGGTGCAATCACAAACTATAATTATCGACTTTAATGATTTTGAGGTATATATATATATATATATATATATATATATTCGTTCATTTTGTTACTACCCACAAATGACGCCTCCACCTTTATTAAGATTCAACTATAGAAAAACTGTAGGTCATTCATTTCATCTCACACGTCAACATAAGTGCGTATAGCCCTTTCGGGTAGTTATACTTATTTGATCAGATGACCTGGTTTGATATCCCTTTCAGATACATGTATTATAGTTTATCTTTTGCCGAACAGGGTATACATTGTTTCAAGTCATTAAACATGTTATTCTAAAACTCGTCGACTAACCGAGGTAGGCACTCATTAAAGCCCTGGGGGAAAACCACCAGGATCTGACTGCTAAACGATAACAACTTGAACTCGTCATTATAGTAGGTAGTGCTGTTTCAAGATAACATATTATACACTCCCCGCCAAGTCTGTTGCTCTAGACTCTAAAGTCCCCGCCAAAGATGTTGCAACTCAACATGGATTAGGGGTTGTAGGGGAGAGGGCTTCCTGATAATTAATAAGCAATTAGCATATATTTATTTGTAATATCTGTGTTTTATTCACTGTCTACGCTAGAAACCTTGCCATGCACTGATAATCAATCATCGATAATCGACAATTAATTAACAATCATCAATAATCGAGGGGGGTGGAAGGGGGTTCCCATTTCCAACGCACAGGCATGGTCGTACACACAGCAACAAGCACAAGGATGTGGAGAGGATGTGAGTGCTTATACTAGGCAGGGGAACTGGGGGTTCCAGGGTTTTAAGCCCTTTCAACATGTCTGGGTGTGGAGCGGACAGATGTTGAACTGGGGGTTCAAGGGCCGGAAATATTATTCAGGGTTTTAAACTCCAACGCCCCTCATCGACATGTCTGGGACGTGGTGGGGAAACAGGCATGGGCATGTTCAAAGTTTGGCCCAGGTGAAGTCACAACCCGTCTGCGGAAGAGGGAAAGTGTTTTGAACCGTTAGCAAATCAACACTGCGGGGGTTGGAAGTCTTGTACGTGGCGGGAACGTTTTGGGGCGGCTGGCATAATAGGATTTTGAGCTGAAGTGGGGATCCAACACCACTTATACATTAATACAGGGTTTTAAACTACTACGACCCTAGTGATATATCTGGGACGTGAAACCACGCCGTTCACTGATAATCGACAATTAAGGGGGCTGAAGGTGACCGCGTCACATGTAGGATGCTCGGGGAGGATGGTAGAGGATCTAGGGTTTCGATCCGTTGAGCGGAAGCGGGGTTCCAACAACACTTATACATTCATATCGAATATGTACTATAACTTTTTCATACTCAGGTATTACCCTTCATACACAAATATGGTCTATATGTTGAACCACAGGATGTTTACACAGTTTGCGATAACAACTCATCACAATACTATCTCGATATGAGTTGGTCGTTAAAAGCCATGATTATGGGAAAACTGTTTTGAGCCGTTGGCGGATGCGGGGTTCCCAAGTGTCCCCCACACTACTACCATAGTAGAATCGGGAAAGTCAAGCTTTATACCTTCCAGAGTGAACGTATGTTTTTAAAACCAATAAAAATATATTTAACCAGTAAATTAACCAAAAAACCTGATGGACATATAAGAAATAAAATATATAAAAATAATGTGTTAAATATATATGGTTAACCAACTAATGTTGTAAACTACTAATGATGGGATTACGATCAGCTTAACTTCACGATATGTATGTATATTTTAAACAACGTGAGATATAAGGATTCACTTAATTTAAAAGTAGCATAATATAAACACACTATAAAAAACATAGACAATGGATTTGAACCTTTTGAAAACAGATTGATAACCAAATTTCTGATTAAGATTGAAGTAAGCTATTGGCAATTGAAGCCTTCTGGAACTACAAATAAGATACTAGTAGTTCTGTGAACCGTAGACCTATACAAACAATGCTAATTACATAATGGTGTCATGTTACTATCGTTACTACAGTATTACAGTATTAACATTTCTCTTTGGATATAACGTTGAACTATCTCCTAAAGTCTCTATTTGGATATAAAGTTGATATTTCTACTTGGTGATCAAGTCAGACAAAAAGCAAATCAATACTCTATTCAAAAGTAAGCCAAACTATATTTATTGATAATAAAAGCTCTTCACGCGTTTTTNATATATATATATATATATATATACATAAATGTCAATATTTAAATTAACACGCCCTCGGTAATCGATTAATTGCTTAGAAGTATAAATTAAGGTTACATGAGATAAATTATTAAACGAAAAATCTTTTGAGTAACTGCCATATTGAAAATGGTAGCGATATTGAAAAATTTGGTTCAATACATATATTTGTCCCTGACAAATTGAGTTAAGATTGGTCCCCATATCTGTCAGTAATTGCGAAGCAAGTATACATAAAACAGAAGAAATGCTAAATCGTCAAGTTAAATCAGAACGTTGCTTCACTTGTTCAAAAATAAGAGATCACTGTTTTGTTGTTTATGAAATATGTCTCAGAGAGCGTGTCACACCTTAAACCAACAAGTGAAGTACTGAAAATCGTGTCATTTCACTTGACGTAGGTAGAGACTAGCGTCAAAGCTCTCCCCACGGTTACTAGACCAGAAGGTAGGGGGCGCGAGCAGTATGCGCAGTGGCAAGCCCCGCCCTCTGACGTCAGTTGGACACCAAGCTAACCTCGTCAGTCACCGAGTGTGTTTACTTTCATCAAATGTGAGTTTGTAACAATGGTGGTCTGTGTGATCGCCAGTTGTATTAGTCACGATATACACCAAAAGATCTTAGGAATTCATTTTCACCGGTTTCCCAAAACAATTAAACTGAATTAAAGTGGAAACATGTTTGCAAGCGGGCAGATTCATTTGTCGCTGATATTGCTTGCTTGGGCTCAATACATTTTGATGAATTAGATTATACAAGGGATTTAAAAAGGGAGATATTTTATCTTGTAACTAAACGTCATGTGTTAAATCCTTATTCAGTGATGACAGTAAAATACGGACAGAAAAAAAACATGCTCGATAAGAAGTACAGCAACCTTTACCATAATCATTAAACAGTGATACAGATTGCGTACGATATTAATCTGCAGATGAAATAAGCCACGAAAAACAAGGGAGGTGTCCAGGAGAAGCTGGCACGTACGGAACCCTAACCAGATACATTTCTCCTTCAGGAATAAACTGGCTTCGAACAATATCGAGGGGATCGTTAATGAAACCAACGGGAGAGTTTATAAACAGTGTTATAAAAATGGAAAAAGAATTTAATCCCTTTCATGGAGGCTTTGTTAACCAGTGTTCCGGTGTTTTCAAAACAATTGAAGGACAGGATGAAAAAAAAGTAAGTAGCCTGAAATCGACGCGTTCGGTAAGAACCAATGCGTTTATTAAAATTAAAGCCATTCATAAAAATAGGGCCAAGAAAAAATACAAATGCAGTAAGCATACCGTCAGTAAACAGAGCAATTGATAAAGACAATTAAGAAAGTGGTGCAATAGTTTTAAATGTACGTGCATTCTAAAATAGTATTCATAATTAAATGGACTTAATTAACACAAATATTAATAACTATTTGAAAATTTTATTAATTTAAAAATTAAGTAAACACACTGTATGCCATAGTTTATGGTAACAAACAAACCTAAAAATAAAATAAAGCTTTCTCAACAATATTGGTTTCATTTGCAGTGGTATTGTTTAATACTGATTCGTACAATTTAAATACAATATTATAATTTTATAAAATAGTCCTATATAACAATAACCAAATAAATATAATGAATGCTATGCTGTTATATTATACTGTTTCATAAATATAAACCTGAATAAATGTTTGTAGAATAATATTTGTTCTATTTTCAATGGAATTATGTATTCTGCTGAATAAAACTAAAATACAATATTATAATTTTGTTAGCAAGTGCAATTTATCAATTGTATTCGATACAGTTAAAGAAATAAATGAGTAGTCAAACAGTGATGAATGTAACATGCCAATGCTCGGCCTGAGTACTGTTAGCGTGTCGGGTCGGCCGGTGGTGTCCAGGCTACGTCATCACTGGAGCGAGCCTGCGAGTCACACCTACCGTCTGGTCTAGTAACCGCGATTCTTCCCTTGGGAACATTTACAGTTGAAGTTACGTTAAATTCTTGGAAATTGGTTTAATTTAAAAATGCAATAAATTTTATGTAATATAATCCCAATTTTACCTTAAGTTGGTCGTGTTCTTGGGATAAAATTGCCACTAAACAGTTTCCACTTTCCCTGATATTCATTGAATCGATCTCAAAGCTTAACTCAATCGCACAGTAATGATAGAGACGAGTTCTAGCATTGAGATAAGAATGATATATAATTATGTTCTCTTGATATACTTGAGTTCAACTAGTCTGCCCCTTGTCACTTTGTGATAATAGTACCATTAGTGTCTGAACTAAGATACGAAGGATATTATTGTTAAAACGTGACAATTCCGGATCTGGGGCATTATGATAACACACTGCTGGCACCTACCAATGATTCTGGTCAACTGGAGAAAAATATATTCATGTCCAAATTAAATATTGCACTTTAACACATTTATAAAACAACATAATTGTTCTTAAATTCTTTATTTTTTAAATGTCCGGGCCATTTATCACACTGGACTTACATGAGTCTGAGATCACCCGAAGGAATAAAAAAAATTTACTTGATTTACTACTATTAGATCACTTAGGGCCATATGCAATAACTTGACTAAGTGGATGCTTTGTTGACACTATGTGGGTGTGCTCGGGACCACACTACCGCTCCACTAAGCATTCACTATGCGTTCTTGCATACGGCCCTATGTCATGCCCCACAGAGCTGGTTGAGTGATTACATTTATTGAATTTACTCGGGAGTAAGGGAATCGTTTCCTCTCGAATGCACTGAAGTGAGGCGTTTGCACAGTTTTGCTTATCAACATTTGCTCGGCAAATTCATGCACCTTTATTCATGCTCCCTCCTACACCTTCTGTTCGATTGGGTTAGCTGGATTAATTGAAAGTACATGCTTAAATAATCTAACTAAAACTAGATCATGCCATTGAGTGATTTTATAATAAATGAAACAATCATTTATCAAAAAGATGAATAGCAATAAGTCATTTGTGCCATTTTCAAAATAAACCCATCTTTCCGAGTAGATGTGATGTGTTATTGAGGTATAACAGTGTATGGATGTTGAATGATGTTGATGTTTACAGGTGGGGACACAAGTACGTGGTGCTGGACTGCCCCACTGATATGGCCAAGGAGATTGTTGTTAGTCACGTGAGGGATGTCACACTGGGCAA
>CABFVX010006692.1:9104-37374 GCA_902151425.1 Timema shepardi
TGAGTGCGCCCCTGTATGCATCAATTAAACTAATACCTAAACACTCTCCTTGATTTAGTCTAAGGACTTACTTTTATCCTAAATTATTTTCAGAAGGAAATATTTATGAGCTTAAAATATAGTCGGTGATAACAGTCACTCTGACAAATTACTTCTGAGTGCGTGAAAATTTAATTGTACTGAATATATTCTCTATTGAAGTTTTTTGTGTGATTCAAACAAACAAAATAGCAGATAAATTTTAATTAAACAGAGTAAACTGGAGTTGAGAGAAGCCTCTTAAGTAAATCAGGCATTCAACCTTAGAATTCCAGGTCGAATACCACAAAATATCTTGCGTCATACTTTGCTATTACATATAAGGGTGGCCACATGTGATTGATTTAAAATCATTTAACCAAAACTGGTATATTTTCCATAATATATTTACAGAATAGTGTAACTTATTAAATTGTCCCACCTTAATTATTCCAAGCTTTCAAAATAACTTGTCATTTCTGATAAACATTCTCTTATAGTTCAACAAATAAAACATGCTTAAATGTCACATTATTAATTACATTGTCATAGTGAGTGCTTACCCCTAGCCAAAAGACTATTCAAAAACAGCCTAAATAATTGATTAAATTACAAGGGTAAATAAAAACAAAACCCAAAGATTATAATTATGAATGAGGATTGGTTTCTAAGATTAAAGCCTTTAATTATTTTCTTATGTTTGGTTTGGTAAGTTGGATTTTAAGAACTAGACAAATCATTTTTTCTTGCCAATTTACTAGTCGTGTGTGTTGGTTAATACATTTATTAATTTTGTCTTGTTTTGTTGACACTCCGTGAGACTGAATTATTGCATCTAGTACAAGCTGAGTAACCAGTTTTGATAAAATTATTTATTGACACCAAATCTTATTTTGGCGTTTGGTAGTGGAAGATTTTTTGTTTGGTAATATTTAATTATATTCCATTGAAGCGATCATAAATAAATTAAATTAGTCTAGTTACTCCCTCAAGAAATTTGTAAAATTACTTAATAAACCCACAATTAAGGTGACTATTTTTTAATATCTATGAGTAAAAATATTTAATTAACTCATTCATTTTTTTACATACATGTTTTTCATTGTTTTTAATCCACTAAAGTTAGAAAGGTTTGGTGAATACTTTCAAGCAAACTTTTAAGTGTAAACACAAATTTTAAGTTGATTTTAACATTTAATTTTTTCCTAGGAAACTGTTTGTACTCTCTTGATTAACACACTTGTGTTCTAAAGTAGATTTTGCCGACTCAAATGTCCTATATGGATCAGGCGGGTAACTTAAATGAGTGACGTAGACCAGGTGTAAGAAAAATTGTCAATGAAATATCAAACTTTTTTTATTTCTTCTAAACTAACCCCAGTTTGTGTTCTCTGTAAACATTGTTTGCGAGCTTTCACAACATATTCATGGTTATTAACAACTCTTGGATTTTATTGAGGTTTATTGAGTATTTAGTTATATATCAATAAACTTTCAATAAACAGTGTCTATTTTTAAATATCAAGGTAAAATGTTAGAGAAGACCTGCAACAATGTTTATTTTAGAACATAAATTGTTATTCCAATTAGTACAAATATTTTACCGGCAATTTTTTTTTAAAATAATTCAAAGCTAACTTGAACACGTTTAAAGAAAATTGTATGGTTACCAAAGTAATTTTCAAACATCTTATAATAGCCTCCCAGCTTAGAAACCATTACAGTTGACCTCTTAAATGTTTGCTGACAGAAAATAATGAGAAATTTATTATGCTAAATGTTGCTTAAAATAGTACTTATTTTTACCAAATGTTTCTTGTAGAAATTCAGCAGGACATCCACAATTTTCAAATGTGACTTAAAATTGTTTCTATCTTTTATTAAATGTATACTACTGAACTTTTATGTTAAAAATTATTTTGGTGGTTGTATCATTGGTCTGACAGGATATAATATTATACATTGATAACAAGATGACTGTAAATGACTATTAAAACTATTTTAGCTGATATAGTGCAATGATAAAATTTATATTAAATAAGTGAGATAGATAAAATAGAGAGAATTCTTTTAATAAAAGGGATAAGTGGTGTAAAAGTATTAAATAAAACCATTAATACAAAACAAAAGTGTTTGTCATTAAATATCTAGAAGCTGTACTTGAATATATCATTGCAAGTTGTATCATTATTAGTCAATTATGAATTATGGTCATTATTGGAAGGGGAAAAAAATCCTTAAGGTAGCTACATTTTATTACTTAAAAAATTACTTAGCCGACATTTTAAGCAATGCTAGACTTGAAACAATCAATATTCTGATCTAATATAACATGTTCTAACATGACTTTGTTAATGTGTTTGATTTCTAGTTAAATGTTGATGTTTGTTGCCGTTTTTAATTGAATTAATTTATCTAGGTAGTAATGAATAATTAATAACCAATCTCAGAAGTGACTCATCTCCGTTATATTATTATTGGCTACTAAGCAGTGCTTTACATTAATTCTTCTTTTCTAAGTATATAAAGTAGACTATTTTTTTAAATAAAATAAATCTTTGAGTGAAATTTGGAATATTTTTCTGCTTCATGGCTGCATCCTTATTAATTTAAATATCACTAATTTTTCTTGCTAGTACTTTATTGATAAATTAAAAAGACTCATACAAGACACATAACTTGTACCTACATGCTCTATAAACATTTGATGGTTAATATTTCTTGCCAAATCCTTCCTTCACCCTAATAATAATAGTTAATATTTCATGCACTTCAGAAGTAGTTTGTTTTGTTTTCTAGAATAATTATGATTCTTATGTTTTAAGGTTTGCAGAAAAACGCGTTGTAAACATCTTTATGTAATTACATGACTATGTAGTCTACTTGAGAGTTGATGCTTTTATTGGAAACTGAAAAAAACACATTAGAATTAGTATTTTATTTTCTATGTATTGATTTAATGACTGGTAAGCTACATTTATTTGTAGGGATTTGAATATATTTAACTTGGTACTTTACAAACCTCAGAAGATGCTTCATATCGACTCTTTAATCAATGATTCTGAATGATTAATAAAAAGGTTTATGTGACAAGAGATCCTAAAAAAACACCCAAACTGAAAACAATTTATTATATATATATATATATATATATATACACACATTTAAAATAGAATTAACTTATCTAGGACAGGCCTAGCCAGCTGATAGTGGGAAAAAATATGACTTTAATAAAAGAACTTACCAAGGCTGTAATCAATAATGGACGTAGTAGTAATTAACTTAGGCATTAGAGGGTAAAAAATCTTGATAGTTTGGAACATCATCATCATGAGCTGTTTCCAGCATGTTATCAGGTCACTTTAGTTTGAAAATAAGATTAAAATCACTCTTTATAGTTTTGTGTGTTTGAGTCAAATACAATATACATGGAATTGCGTCATATATTTTAATATTGTAATCTAAAAATGGTTATGCTTGTAAATTGTATTACAAATTATGTGCTTAAAATTATAAGTATATGCTACTTAATAGCTTGAGTCATCTCTTTAAGACCAAAAAAGGATTTTTTATATGTTTTTATTATTATTTTCGTAAAGACCCGTGTGGACTTGATATTTTTGAATTATCCACTATTCTGCCCATGGGCATTCAAGAGTCTAATGTGCAATATCTGAGAGAAGAAACAATTTGATTTACATGCTAAGTTTGGCTAGGATTTAGTGTGGGAATCCTGAATTGATAAACTACCATGACATTTGTTCGGGCAAATTAACTACACTTCTTATGAAAATATGTTATTTACTGTCCACTGGAAATTCTCTACATGATTTAACTGTAATGTTGATTCCTATTGCAGAAGTTAGAATGTCCGAGGATAAATACACTATAATACAAGGTGTCTACCATCCGGGAAAACTGAAATTAGCCGGGGAATTTGTCGATAATTTGGTAAATTGCAAAAAAAAAATCTTGGAAAATTTTTACTCAAAATATTAAATCAGTAAATTACAATGTAATGCAAACTCATAGCAGTGTTATGTAGGGGGGGTTTATAGTGCAATAGTTAAATCTAGTAAATGCATAGGCGATTACCCATAACTGGTGTCACACACACTGCAGTGCACTTCACAAGTGGATTACTAAAGATGTACACACTAGAGAGTTTAACCATAATTCTCGTATCAACAACTTTCCTAAGTATTTTAAAATTAAAATAGCTGGAAATATAATATATGAGACAAGTACATTATTTAAAAATTGAGAAATTAAAAAAAAAAATATTTGCAACCTTGAATTATGTTGAAACCTTGAATTTCTTTTAAAAAATGACGTTTTTACAATGATCTAGAAATAATTGTGCATGGTTTATTGGAAGACCCTTTAAAATTTAGTTTTATTATGTTCTAATGGTTATTATTTTGTTTTTATTTCACTATACAGTAGATTCTTTATTTATAAGCAGTTATTTTGAGTTGTGGATTATTCCACTAATTTAATATTGTTAATTAGTTTTAATTTATGTCAAATAAAAATGTAAAGCAATTTAAAAAAACTGTGTATTTTTGCATGAATCTTGTAATAAAACAATTTCGTACATATATTGTTTTGAACAAGCACAATTTTTTAAACATAATAACACTTAGAAGTTGTATGCTTAAAAAGTTAAAGTCCCCCTCCCCCAATACCCGGTATTTGTGATTTTTTTAAATTATTTCCTACCGCCTTCCTTCTCACTATTGTGGATTATTGAGAGTCTACTGTATCTTGCTCAGCATTTATCCTCTAAAAATAATGTATTATTGTGTTATTTTATCTTATCATAATATAGTGTTTGGGATTGAATAGAAAAACTCTCAACATGCAGTTTTTATATACTATTCTTTAAAAGGTATGTGGACTTACTATGTTTTGGACCAAACATCAACATCTTCAGGGAATAAATATGCTCTGAGAGTGGATTTTATTGTTACATGAAGCTCTGCCTGGTTCTATATTGTTTATATTTAGTGATTTACTTATTTCACTAGTTAATTTTTGACTGTTTAACTAACGTTTAAGAACATTCCTCTTTCAAAATCAAAGCAGTTTGACATTATTTGGTCTTACTACATTCTGCATGTAATATACTTAAATGTATGGTTATTTTTATTCAATTAATGAATGCTAGTATAGTAATTAAAAGAAGTAAATTTAATTAGTTTTTTATATCACTTGAGCATTAACATACCTCAAAAATTCATAGTTTATGCTCGAGTTGTATTTGTACTGTGTATTTTTATACAGAAAAAAAGGTCAGTTTGTGTTTTGTTTGTGAGTAGCATATTCATTAAGGGTTGATAACTAAGAAACTACAAATGTTTTAAAAATGTGAGAGGGAATGTAAAGAGGGGGTCAGGGCAAAAATATGTTGGCACTGATTTCTGGTTGCATACCACTTGAACTACAAGTTGTTTTTGTAGTCAAGACCTTGAGGGTAACTAATATCCATGAATATTTTACCTCTCTTTTATAGCCAGATTTCAGAATTTTATAGAAGTTTAAAGTGTGAAAATATCTCATCTAAATCAACGAGAGTTCTCATTGTTTTTGCCCCGACACACTCGTATAAGATATGCATGTAAACATTGAAGTAATAAGGGATAAAAAAAATCTGTCTAGATAATGGTAAAAAATTAGAAATTGAAAAGGAAGTGATAAATGTTTATTTAAATTGTCAGCACTCTATGCTGGAGGTAATGTAATCACTTATTTTTTAAATACATTTAATATTTTCCAATCATAATTAGACATAAATTGATTGTGGTTTCACTGCTTAAGTTTTTTTTAGTAAGTAATGTAAAATATATATGGTTTGCATTATCATAGTATATACACTAATTGTCCATAACTTTTAAAATAAATGTATGTTTATCAATAAATTTACTAAAATACAGTTTTCTTATGAATTATGTATATCCACTCAAACTAAAAAAAAAGTTTCTTCCCCCAAACCAATTGAAAGTCTAGTTATATTTGATATAACGCTGTGTAAAAATATTTGTATGACTTTTTGTATTTCTTTGGGTACTAATAACTTATTTATTTGCACCTGAAATATCATTAGAAACTGAGTTTGGTTTACTGACAGTGGTTTTTCATAACTTCACTAACTTTTTTCCAATCCACTCCATTCAAATGCGAGTATCATTTACTCTAAATCCCACCTTCCCCATTTTTAATCCATTAGTGTAAATATGTGATAAACCCAAACATGTAGTAAGAGTCGGCGCCTAAAAAGAAAGTTTGTTTTTGAATCACATGAGTAATCAAATTGTAGTATTTTGATAGATTAATCATCTTATTTTGCTTCAAGGTGATGGACATATTCTATGTTTAGCCGATAAACACTAGTGGCATACTCTTTAAAAAAACGAGTTATCTTTTCCTTGCATAAGGAAGGTTTCATGATGTTTCACAAATTTTAAGTAGCATTTTCTATTCTACAGTGTTCATTCTGTATTCATTCTCAAAGTAGATTTACTTTGGCTAGTTCTAACTATTTAATTTAATATTGTTGGCCTGTCAAGGGTTCAACCCTCCACCCCTTCCCCAAAACGACATATAGTATATAACCTGTATCAGTGAGCACGCTGCCTTAGTGTCAAGTTCATCTAGTCTGGTTTATCAGTGATGGTGTATTTTAAATCCTATTCTCCTTCCATGCAAATGTGTACACAAATCTAGCTTCCTCTTCCCTACTTCATTAGTATAAACATGCGGCCATGCTGTTAGTAATATATAATTTAGTTCCATCAATCTTTTTTTGTATCATTTCATGAGTATATATTTTTTTATGACCTAATCAAATATTAGGCATAAAGTTCAATTAAGATTTAAAGTGTAACATATTTTTTAATATTATGTGAAACCACATGAAAGTAAATATATTATTCATTTTTATATAGGCCTACCAATTAACTAATTTCACTGCTCTGGTTAGATGGAAGTAGTCTTTGTTAAGCTAAAACCTGCATAAAGAGGTGTGTGCCAGATCATATTCTCTATATCTGATTCCAAGTATTGACAACCCGCTTTGGTGGCTACATAGTCCAAGGTGTCACTGGACTAGACCAGTGGTCTTCAACCTTTTTCTTTCACATACACCGAGAATAATTTCTCAACTTTTAGCATCGCGTCTCGACACCCATTCAGGTTATACATGTATGTACTATTCACGTTAATGATTCTAGGAACTAAAAAGGTTTATTTAGAGGAAGTGTACCCATATTTGTGGGCGGGGGAGTGGAAAACCATTTTAGAAAAAATACCCTTCAAACCTTGATTTCCCTGTCGTTGCCAGTCCAGTCTGCAGCGAGAGTAGCGTCTTAGACCGTGTACTCCTAAAAGTTGTTGCACCGCTGCTCAGATAATTCTCCACCTTAATCACTTATTTAAAATATAAACAATAATTGTTATTCTTCATGGAAAAGATAACAAATAAAATTAATCTTAACTATTGAATAACTTTTTGCAATTTTTGAAATAATTATCAATTATTCACATTTGAGCATTTTGTATTTATATCAAATAGGTCTAAAACACTAACCTATCTTATACTTTCCCTTTTTAAAATAGTTACCACAACATATTTAAGTGTTTTTTTATTATGATCAATTTTTATGTTTATTACCTTATCAATATTGTAAGGAAAATAAACCCAATAATCGGCATCAATTCAGCCGGCTAACTGGTGACAAGGGGTAGGTCATATATAAGCAGCTTGTGCGCATAAATCCACACAGAAACATTGTAATCAGACAGAATACAGTAATGGAGAAAACATATATCACACCGAATTATAGTAATCCAAGAGAGAAAACTCAGTTTGTAACAGCACTAGCTCTGACTCTCTTTGTCAGTTCGTTAAATAACTATCATTTAATGTCAATTTTATAATAGTGAAAGTGTAATCAACTAAATAAATCATGTGCATCAATTTTTACTGATTTCAATCAGATCATGATATAGCAGTGAGATTGTAAGTACGCTGCAAGGCATACACGCGTCGTCACACAAAACAGTATCATTATAATGACTGCCTAAGCGTGGGGCATGCACAGCTCTACATCCTCATCATTTAAATCTGGTAATACTATATGTACTAATTATGCTAATGATTTAAGGATGAGGAAGGATGGCTTTAGAAGAAGACTGAATGGAGAATGGAAAACCATCCTTGGTACACCCATCCAGGATTTAAATTCCTATCTTATGTCATCGGCAATCCAGAGAGTGATGCTCAGTGACGCTCAAACTCAGGCCAGCTGAAAGTTCCAGATATACAAACCTGGTGCGTGTTTCGGAATTTGATCTATACACACACAATTATATTCTATACTTTTGTTTTTGTTGCACATCCTGCTACCTGTCCGGATCGTAAAAATTTTAATCTCACCACTGGATGAGGGATGAGTAGGATATAATTTAGAAGAAATGTAAACATTTTTGAGAGAGTGAATTGTGTGAAGCCATCTAATAAAAACCACCCTTTGTAGATGCCGCTATATTCCAAACCTTAAATCTCTTGACACTGGCGAAAAAAAGACCATAAGAAGCTGAAGTTTATTTCGCTGCCCTCTGATGTAGGTCTGCGTTAGCTATTTGATGCTTTGTATATCAAATCATTATTGTATATACTATATTATAAAGATTTAAAAACTGATATTTCTTCAGATGTTTATGTAAGTTTGCGAAATACTAGAGAGAAGTCGTATTTAATAAAGTATGTAAATAAAAATTCTCAAAGTGATTAAATTTAGCACAGTTTAGAATATTTCTAAATTATGTGTATGTTTTGTAACTAGTCGCCCATCCTATCTTGCTCCTCTTCATAAGGTGCCATCCACAGCAGTCAGTAGATTCCAGTAGAGCATCTCGGGGTTATACAGATAATTGTGGGGGTAGATGGACACAGCCGATTAAATAGATACCACTATATCAGGTAGAACCAGAAGTTTTATTTTAGATAGAATTTGACAGACATAGCAAAACATTTGTTATGTAACGAAAAAGAAATCTATTCATGATTGCACGAAGCTACAAATATACAGGTAATATTGTGGTCCATCAGCCACGTATTATATATTTTCTACTCCCCATCTCTATATTTCTCCCCCGTTGAATATGCGGGACTTGATAACGGAACTTCACCACCCGAGCACTTTCCTATAATTAACCATTTCATAGTAATGTAACAAGTTACAAGACAGATGTAACAACTTACGAATTATGGCTTAATCGAATGGGGGACACCCACCGAACCTCCAAGACGAGCTGCAGCGCACGGCACTAGCACTGACCAACTTACTCCAAACAACCACCCGATAGACTGACGGAGCGTTCGACAGGCGCCACCTAGTGTCAAACCCGTGACTGGCGAGAAACAAAGGAAGATAGTTGCTTCTTCCGGCCATGTCAAGTTTCTAGGCTATTCGACGCGTTGCTTGGCCCATCTTGACATCCCGTCCTCTTGCTTCTCCTTCCTTCCCTCTCTCTCTCTGTCAACTTTAACTTTGTATACATAGTGGTGTGCTGGTGGTCTATGGCCACCAGCTTATCGAGGTGAGAATGGCGACATAGGGCAGGGGATTATTATTACTATTATTATTATTTGTATCTAAATTATATTTCGGCGTAATAGGGGAAAACTTTATAAATTATTGTTCTGCACACCTAATCTTAGTTTGAATGTGAAATCTTACTATGTCATGCGCTTCTCACTGTTGTCAAATGTCGTTGCCTTTCTGGGCTTTAGCCCTATTTATTGCGCCTATTGGCCTTATTGGTATATTTACATTCCATTGAATAAGCAGAGTAAAACTCTGCGTCTTGGGCTTTCTTCCCATCTAGTATTTAGTTATGAGTATGCTTAGGATTAGCTGTCGTCTGGGTAGATTACATTATATTAGGAGACAGGTCACTAATAGGATAGATTGGGACTTGGTCCACTATTGGTCGTTATTATTGTATAACATTATGATATTTGTTGGGGGTTGAGCGCTTAACGCCTGTGTGTTACGCGGGACCTTTGAATATCATAAACTTTAAAGATCACCTTGATGGATTGGACGTTCTTCGAACCTAGGATCATAGACTTTGATATAAGTCAAGTAGGATTTTTGTCTGATATGTTTAATTACGTTCGTCGCGCATTGTTGAATTGTTGAGTTATTGTCTCCGTGATCTAAATGGAACTACTACTCGTTAGGAAGGAAGACGCGCTTCACGCTCTATAATTTTTGATATTCTATAATGTGTACCTTTTCATTGTTTATGACAAGTAAAGATATGTTGTTAAAATTAGGCCATTTCGCCTGATTTTCCAGTCATCCTCACCCTAGTACAGGAAAGGGAGGGGGGAGGGGTTGCAGTAATAAAGAGAATTAAATTAGGCCTAGACAAATGGGAAATGAAAAATGTATATATCAGTTTGGTACTCTTAATAACTTGAGCGTATTAATATGTAAACAATGGCAAAACTAATATAATTTTAAAAATGAAATGGGTGAGAGCTAAGGACCTAAAACCTTGACCAGTTTACAGGCCGGATAGTAATATAAAAGTGTCGCAGACAAGTGGGTTGGTCTGATACGTCTTGTGGGCCGTGAGTTAGCAAAACCTAACCTAAGATTATACAGCCACCAAAGTCAGTGCCATTTGTATTATCTTCACTAAATGTATAATTTTCCTCTTAGTGTTTGAAACTTAACGAAGTTTATTATTTGTTTACTTCTTCACAGAACTGTAAACAATATTGCGTCCTAATTCATGTGTTCATGAAGGTGGTGGGACATTACTATTCGTTTCTCTAAGTTTCATTCCCTGATGGCAGCTTGAAATAACCAATGAAATCCTTCCTCTCTATAAACCTCTATAGTTTTACAACCTCTATGTTTTTTTTTATTACCATGTCAACCATTGTTAGAAGAAAGTGGACTCTTAAAGAAAGTGACCCGCTGGTTTTGATACATGAAGTAAATGTGAGTGTAAATACAAAGGATTGAATTTGAGGTATGAAGTTTTCCGTTCCATCAGCGAGTGCCGGTTGTAGTCGAGGACTGGACCTCATTTTTCTCTCAAACGGGGAAGATTCGTGAGCGGCTTTGTTCATTTTGAAGATCTAGAAGCGTGAGTGCTGCAGCCATGGTCAGAGAATGGTATGCGACTTGTTTTTGGCATCAGCACCTCAAGTACTACAGGGAAACGAGTGAGATGTTTTATTATTATTGACAGTTCAGGACCACTAATTCGCGGTTACCACCAATTAATATAAGTTATTTACTTAAAGGCTTTTATGCCGCAATGTTTCACGGCTTAGATTTATAAATTATTCTGGTACCGGATAGGTAGAACTTTCTTTTAAAATTACATTTGCCACAATTAATATATATATAACCCACTTTGGTAGCGTAGTTGGCTAACGTGCTTGTCGTGTTGAGCTCACCCGCTGAGGACGGGGAGATCGAGGTTCGAATCTCGGTCGGGTGAACTGAGGGTGGTTTTTCCTAAATGGTTTTCCACTCTTCCTTCAATGCAAATGCGGGTTCATTTCCTCTAATCCAACCTTCCCAATTCCTAATCCATTAGGGTAATTAGTACTTAAAAGCGTATAACCCGAACGGGTAGTAAGGCGCTAAAATATATATATACTCTCTTGAGTATTTGATTCTTAGATATTTGAAATTTCACTATACTTACCATATGATTTTTTCTTTTTCTTTACTTCTATTTTTCTTCGGTTTTTTTATTTGACAAACTTTCATTTTTTTGTTACATTTATTATCCACCCTTCTGGTGAAATTGTTGGTCCTTTTTCAAGCTCATAATAAGAGTCATTTAATTTGTGAGTATCACTCAACTCACTGGCGACACACCTTTTATTTCACTAGTATTTAGAACTTCGCCACGAGCTACAGGATTACCGTAGATACATATCAGAAGGTAAGTTTATCTGGTAATTATGTCTATCGCTACTGGGCCACATTAAAGCCAACAAAAATATCCTTCCTTGCTACATCACCGCGGATACCTCGAGAGGTTAGAGTCTCAGTTTTTTTTCAGGTGCTCTACCGACTGAGTTGTTCGATAAGTACAACGTGGGAGCGAGGTTATTACTACCCCACCGATAACGTTACAGAACATAATATTTTACAGTGAAAAGAAGTAATCCACACTGATGCAATGGTCACCTATTGAAAATGATTCATTAGGGCTCACTCCTGCCAACCTAGACTTTCATTCTTTTGAATCAATTAGTCATTCCAATAAAACTTTAGGAAAATCTTTCATAGAGATAACAATTAAATGATTAATATATTGTTTATTAAAACATATTTTATTAGATAAAAGAGTTAAGTAATTTATGCCAAACATCGATATGTTTATTATGTAGTAGAACCTACTTAATATTAACATGGTTAAACTTTCATAAAAATAACATGATTTATTTTTTTAAAGTCAAAAGGGATATCAAATATACACACAGGTCCATTTGGAACAAAGCACTGGTTATATCATGGTTGAAGTAGAAGGGATAGTCAGTCACTAATCAATACACTTACTACAGTAATGCTATTGTTCGTTCACGGTAGGAGTTTACCTGGGAAAGGACTTTTTTCCCTACCAGAAATCTATTATATAGTAGGATATTGGTAAAGAAAAAAGACCTTTCAGAGGTAAACTCCTCCCGTGAATGAAGTATAAGTTATTTTTTCGTTGAGAAAAAACAGACACACATGAAACCACATTTAAAACACTAGCTATTGCCAAACTCATGTGACTACTTTAGGAGTATAAATCATACTCAAGCACCTGTGCGTGATACACATTTGAGTTTAAAATATGTTTTGTGTGTTTTTTGTTTCAATCGTTTCTACCAAAGAAAAATGTGCTGGTAATTTAAATAACGATTCCACTGATTCCTCTAGCTACATTCACACATTGTTTCCTGGAATTACAATGTTTATTTAACCAGTGTCATTTTCTCTAGCACTAGCCTTTAAGTCACCTCCTTTTTACCAAACATTATTTGAAAGTTACATAGAAAATATTATTTAAAGCTGTAATGATGGAATTAAAAAAGAAACAGTAAAAACACATGACATTTGATTAAGTGTCAAAAAGAGTAACATTCTCATTTAACTTATATGCCTTAAGGGAAAAAATCATTTCAATTTTGGTTAAGACTAATAATTTTTCAAAAAGTTTAAATTGATCAATAAAATACCAAATAATCTAAATACAAATAACTTGCAAAAATAAAGCTCTAAACTACAGAAGCCCCACGACTTCTTTGGTGCTTACTGACAGCTCACAGCTTTGAAAAGCTACCAGACCAAATTATGTATCCCTACGCCGAACCATATGATCTGCAAAAACATGTGTTTAGCAGCTGTCACTCCTGACAGTCAAAATTTAGGTATATACCTCAATGTTGACTGTCAGAAGTCAGCTGTGAGCTGTCAGTCAGCACCAAAGAAGTCATGGGGCTACTGTAGAGATGTCAAATCCATTTTTTTACAAATCAGAATTTCCAATTTACCTTTGAATCTCGAATCTTGGAAAAAATAAAATGATAACTAAATGTTAACATTCTTTATTATAATCTAAATTCATTATGACATTCATACATTCAGTTAAATGTTAAATTACTGGTATGGATGTTAAGTTCATTCTATAATCATGATACAACAATAATCAGTTGTTTTTTCTTCCTTTTTTTAAGATTTGAGGGCCTCACCATTACTCTAAGCAGATATTTGGAAAGCTTTAATCAAATACACCCTTTAGTAAAATTAACTGAAAAATGATAGGGTTTCAAATTCATACACTTTGGTAACCACATGGCCAAAGATATTAAATTTACAATAAATTGAAATGCTTGTGAAGAGATTTAATTTCAGTTGTATGCACAGGGAGTGGTTTTCCTATGCCCTTCATACATCCCCTCCAAGATACTCACCCAAACTCCTAGAATAAGCCATTAATTAAGTAATAATCTTGGTATTGAAAGAATTAGTAAAAAAACCATTAGATTTTCCTAAAAACTATTATATACCACCAATCCTGTGTTTGTATAGGAAAAGCTTATAAGAAATTACTCGAAGACAAATTTTCACTTTTTTCCATCATTTTCAAACTAAATCATGGAAACAAAGTTCCCTGAGAATTCTAGGTTTTTACAAGCAATTTTTCAGATTTTTTCAGACTTAAAAAATTCTACATTTTAGCTAAAAAATATGAATTGTCATTTTAATAACAATAAACAACTTTTTATTTCTAAAAAGAATTCAATATAGGTAATTAATTTAATAAAAATAATTACGAATTTAAGAAAATTCGTAATTTTTTTTTGTAATGTAGCCAAAAAATTTCAAACAAAACTAATGACTAACTTTCTCTAGGTATTAAAACCCAATTTAAAAGTATTATAAATTAGCTTACCTTGATTTGATTTTTTAAATAAATTTATAAACCTCTTTCTCAACATGTCATAAATTAATTTCATATAATGTGAATTGACTTTTGCATATTACAATACTTCAAACACTTTAACATACATTTTAAAGCAACCATATTCTTTACATGAAACACAAATGCTTACCAGCTGTTCATGAATCAATAAACAATAATCTGCTTACTTGTACAAACCTGTCTCTTTATGTTTCAAACATATTACATTTTCAAATGTCCACGTGTCAAATTATAAATATAGCTTAGTTCGCATGATATGATTTTTTTTATTATAATCTTTTATAATATTTATTTGTGACGATAGTATCTAAGTGATTTCATATTGTTTTTTAAAAAATATTGGAAATTCAAAAACTTCCTTGATAATTGCATTTTCCAAACAAAGATAGGTTTCCTGAGAATGCCAGGTTTTTCATGTGAGTAGACCATCCCTTTACTTGAAAATATGTTTTAACTAGCACACCCAATTTGTCTTGATTAGAATATCAAAAATATTGTTTTAATTCAAATTTTTTATTGTTAGGCTTGCTAAATTATCACATCCTTTAATAAATTTTCATCAAGTGAACAAAGCCAAGCAGTTGATTAACGTAACAATTGTTGACATTTACACTTCAAAATCAATGTGCACAACTAAAAAGAAATAAAATGTTTAAAGTCAGTTATAGCACTTTTTATACATTTTAAGAGTTTATTATGCAATAATTATAATATAGTAAAATTCCTTTTAGAAAATACTGCCTAAAATACCAAAGTGTACCAAAACACAGGACAGGTATTTCTGCGCCATATTTTACAGTTTCTTCTGTTTGTAATTTGAATAAACATTTTCGATCATCAACCTCAACACTGTTGTATTCCACCTTTCAAAGAATAATCCCAAAAAAACATTTGATTAGTGTCACAAGCCTAGGGTAGCACCACAGTCTTGGTCGGGCGCTTCTTGGAGCCAGGCACCGGCAATACTTTGTTATTAGCGGCCAACTTCACACCCTCATGTTTCAGCAGCCACATCTTCACCTTCTGTCCCCGGGCATAGTTCCCCAGACTAAGGTCATTACGGATCACACGATGGCAAGGGATGATGAGTTGGATGGGATTATTTGCCATTGCGGTGCCCACAGCTCTCGCTGCATCTGAACAGATCAAGACTATATTAATAAATAAGGGTCTACCAGTAATTGAATTTCAAGCTTGAGCCCAAACATTTAACAGATACTCAGAATGAGATAGCTTTCCAGGCAAATGGCAAATTCAAGCTTTTGTACAGGGCTATTTTTATGGTGCATTGTATGTCCGGTGATGCATGACTTGTTATGTACCTTTTACTCTGTCTGAATGTTGTCTAGTAAATGTGCAACTTAAATAATATAATATTTTCATTATCAAAGTATTTTTGTTTTTAGCACCTGTTCAGGTTATACGCCTATTCACTAATTACTCCTATGTGTTAGGGATGAGGAAGGTTGAATTTAGAGGAAGTGTACCCACATTTGTGTTCAAAAAGAGGGTGAAAACCCACTCTTATTCCACCCAACTGGTATCAAACCCCCATCTCTCCATCAACAGCCAGTCTACTGCAAGAGTAGCACCTTGGTCCATGTGGCCAAGAGTGGAAGCAAGTATTAAAGTATTACTGTAATGCTATTGCAATTTTAAAGATAATATATTTTATTTTAAATATATATATGTATATATTAACAGAAGTCAACTCTACGCCTTATTAAATTCACGCAGGTCCTTAGAGATAAAACATTCACAATTCACTTGTATCAATTAATGTAAGATGGGGTTGTGTAAAATAAACACGGTACTAGCAATCTATTTTATTTAAAAATTTATGACCAAAAAACAACCAAACCTTATCCTGTAAAACTACTTAGTTAAAGGGGGCCGATAATTTAGTAACAGTTTGCCTCCATTGGTAATTGAGTCCGGGACTTCTTGGTGAGCTTTAATGAAACTGTATGGATGCCAATACCACCCTACTTCTAAATAAGCTTATGTATCGGTAACTCACTTGGTTTGTTGATCAATGAGGCCAGTTCACTGTAGGAGACAGTTTTACCGGGACCAACATTCTTTGATAACACCTGGCACACTTGTGTACGGAAGTTTGCTGGAACGCAAACAATAGTTACATATATTTTACACATAAGTACACACAAAGAAAGATATTTTATTTTCATACAAATTTATTTATTTAGAATTATGGTAAAACACAAAAACCATCAAAAAATATCTGGAATAAACAGGCCCAGAGCTAATTATTATTATTATTAGCACCGCGTCTTACTACCCGTTCGGGTTATACGCACCTACGCTAATGTGTAATGGTAGGGAGATTGTGAGATGAAATGGAGGACCTACAGTTTAACGTGGAATCCGAACCACGGTGGAGACCTAGCATTCCCCACATTCACAAGATGTCTTGTCAGAGGTGAAGGAAGGGTTTGGTAATCAGATAAATCTTTGCTGGGACCGAGGATTGAACCCCGGCCGCCAGCACAGAGGTCTGACACCTTACCCCTAGACCACCAGGTCACCCCCAGAGCTAATGATTAAGTAAATGAAAACAATGAATTAGGATCAAAATATCATCAAAACTATGCTCCGTATTTTATCTCTTGTAATCAGCGTTATGGAGTCGATACACTAAGCCTACGACTCCTCTATTTGACTACTGGATCAAACTTATTTTTAAACTTAAGTATTAATTTTAATTAGTAACAACAAATTTACTGCAGTAAAATTATCCAGACTTCATGGGAAGATTCTTTAATCCAAATTATAAATTTTGATCCTAAATAATAAAGAAAGGTTTAAAATGTTAGATTATTATAGGCCTAAGTTTTTATTTTGAAGTCAAGAGTACGTACATTTTTACCGACTAACTCCACCTAAAATAGCTTCAAACTCCCAACTCACCAGCACGGCTTGTGATTATAATAATTTGTTTGTTATGTTGGGTTATTTTAAATCCCTTCTACAAAAGTGTAGGTACACAAAATTACAAAATGGAAAAACACCTAATGACCTCCCAGCATTAGCCAGAGGCAAAGAAACATTTCTTTCATAGGGCTGCAAAAAAAGTTTTACGAAGTTATATATAATAAAAATAATATAACGTATCTACAAAATTTATCTTGAAAACTACCTTAAGGTTGACACACACCCATAAAACATATAAAAAAATATAATATTAGTAAATTAGAGCTTTAAGCTTTAAATAAATTTGCATGAAAGAGAAGCGAACTGAAAAACTACAAAATATAGTGATTTGAACGCATATGTATTATCATCCACGGCTCTTTAACAAATCTTGTTCAAAATTTATATTTGAAGAGTGTTTCATATTAAGTTATGATTATCAATAAAATTAACGTTTGTTTTTCTGCAGAAAACTTACTAACGAGTACTTTACTGATAAATGATTTTTTGAAAATGTGTCACAAATTACAATACTAACCTAAATGAAGTATACGTATAATTATGTTGTACCATTTATCTTTGGTTTTAAGAGGTCACTACTCACTGTTAGCACCGGCAGAAGGACACAGGCTTGGCATAAACGTGTGGTTGATGGCTTGAACGTCATTAAAATAAATCTTGAGCCAATACAGCACTTGGTCAACTATTTCTCCATCCTTTGGTCGGATCTTATCCATCAGAGTAACTGTGACCCTAAAAAAATTGGTAATGTTTACAAACCTGTAGCTTTGAGGAATTGTTGTGTCACAGTTGCACTTTGAAACTTTTTGGTTTAAATTCTGGAAGATCAAAAAGTAGAATTTAAGACAAACAAGCTGATATACGTCATAAATGCCTATACATCACATTATATATAACCCAGATCTATATTCAGGACATGTGTCTGTCTATGGTAAAATTGTGGGAGGAAGGCAGGTTTATAAATTACAAAAATATTTTTTTCCAATCAAAATTGACAGCTGCTGATCATAATATAATTGTGGACCTATGAAAGTAGCACTAGTTGGGCTGACAGATTTCACCCAGTTGCTATTTATTCTTACTTTATATAGGTCAGATATGTCTATAAGAAACACAGGTTACACATGGAAACCACACATTTATTAAGTGTGTAGGCCTAGATGTGTGGTTTTTACTGTTCCTTCCTTGTTTGGTTTTTTTCCCCCACCATGTCTTACTACCTGACTGGTTATTTTAACTACACTAGAGCAGTTGTCCAACATCTTGACTCAGTTGTCAGCTGTCTACTAAGCTAAGAATCCCAGGTTCATTTAGAGACAGGGCCGAAAATGTATCATTACCGGTAATGAAATGTAGGTTTACCCTTTTACAGTGATGACTTAATAGTCGGGGGGGTAGGGGGGGGGGCTGGGTGGTGAGTATGTTCTAGATTTAAGTTAGGTTAAAACTAAGTTCAGAAATTGCACATTAAATACATAAGATAAATTTTAAAAATTGAGTTTTAAAAAGTAAATAGAAGTATTAAGAGAAGTTATAATTTATAGGAAATGTGATCTCCATTTTCAAAGAGGGAGGGTGAAAAACCATTATGCCAAACCTGTCTAGGATTCAAATCCTCGACCTTTACACCATCAGAAATTAATGGAGAAAGGTGGTTTGGGGGACAAGTTTACATTATTTGAAGTTAGGTTGAGTTTAATATAATAAAGTAGGCCTAGTCAATCATTATTATTAGGCCTATTATTAGTTGGTCGGTCTTACAAGTCCATTCCTTTTTTCAGTGAACTTAGAACGCCAATTTGCACCTTAGCCTCTGGCTCCTCCTTCAGCTACCAGAATATTCTTCAGTTTATAGCAGTTTACTGACAAAGAAATAATTTGTAAGTTATGCCGGGATCACAATCAACTTAAAGGTAACTTAACGTAAAGGATCTCCTTGTGTGTTTAAATGGAAGCGATCACAAGGCAGTTAATTTAATGTTGACGTGCAATTAAATTAACGTAAGATGTCCTGAAAGGTCTTTTGCTTTAAGTGAATGTGACTTGAAGGGTATCACGTGATCTAGCCAGTCAATCATTGTGAGCGACGTCAACAGGGCTATTTAGTAATTCATTTGTTGGTATTATGACCAATGTTTACTCTTTAACGTAAGTTATAGTGATCAGACATTGAAACAAGAAAATTAAATGAAAATAGGGAAGCTAAATTTATCAAAAAAGTGTATTAATAGATATTTATTATACCGATTGAAAACTGTAAATATTCACCAATCATCACTGTACAACTAGTACAAATCACAAATCATACTCGAGAATGAAGATGTTTAGCTCGGGTTGTTTAGTTAGATGAATCGTGATCACACATACGTTAAGTTAACGTTACATTAAGTTGATCGTGATCCCGGCATTAAGGTATATATGTTAGCAATATTATTTTAAATTAACTTTGTTCCGGAGTTTACAAAATTTCATTATGTATTTTTAGTGAACTTTAGTACCTTGAAATGACATATAGTTTTAATATGAAAGTAGACCTACTTTTAAGTTTGTTTTATTTTGTAAGCATGAATAATAAATATTTACTTTATGTAGAAGCATAATATCCAAATAGGCATATATATTAGATAAGAGTGTACAATAGAAAAATAATAGTGTGATTACACATACAGATGTTATTAACCTTTGTGCTTTGTACCTTACCCTTGGTTTGGATTAAAGTTCTCATCACCAATACCACCTTCTTGGTTTAATTTGTGAACACCTTTATTACACACTGTTAAAATTATCCTTCCTATTGGAGAATTTAAAATATAGTCATTTATATCACACATTTTGAATATACTATACAGCTCACCGATACTGGTTATTGAAACGGGTTGCATCAGGGCTGCCAACACTCGGAAGCGATACTACATGGTTCGACTTAGATAATTTGTATATGGACCCAATTGAAATGAATAAAAGTTAGATGGATGAGTCCGCAGTTTAAATAGAAGTTTTCGTGAGAATTGAAAGCATGTATGAAGATAACAGGAGTTGTGTTAAGATGGAGAGTGGGAGGAGAAAGTGGTTCCAAATAAAAAAATTGAGTGAAGCATTAGAGCGCCCTCTCATCTTTATTATGTGTAATGGTACGGTAATGGAACTGATCATGAATGAAGTGACAGCAAAACTCGGGGGAAGAACTGATGAAAGCCATCATGTGATGTTTGCTGATGACTTAATGGTATGGAAGGAGCAGGAAGAGGAAGGACTGGAACAGTTACAGGAATGGAATGAGGAAATGAAAGATTATGGAATGAAATCTAGTATGACAAAGTGTGAAGTGATGGTAATGACAAGGAAGAGAATAAGACCTAGTAAAGCTATAAATATGGATGGAAAGGAGATGAGAAAAGTACAAATAGTAAAATATTTTGGAAGTGTTATTGATGCAAAAGGTGGACGTAGAGAGGATTTAATGATAAGAGGAAAGCAGGGAGATTTGTTCTATGGGTGTTTAAGAGACCTGACATGGAGAAGAGAAGTGTCCTTGACGTGTAAGAAACTGTTGTACAGGGCGTACTTTGTACACAAATTGTTACACATGCAGCAGAAACATGAACATTGAATGTAAGAGAGACTAGGAAAGGGGAGACCATTGGTATGAATTAGTGAAGAGCATGTTAGCTGTCACGAGAAGAAACAAGATTTAAAATGAAGCTATTCGAGAAAAAGTGAGGGTACATGGAGTACATAGGATAGTAGAGGAAGCAGGACTGAGATGGTATGGGCATGTAATGAGGATAGAAAAAAGAGAATGCCGAAGAAAATGTTGGAAATGAAGTATGTGAGAAAAAGATCGGAGGGGAGGTCAAAAAAGGGATGGGAAGAGCAGATAACAGAAATTATTCAAGTGAGAGGATAAGAATGGAAGAAATTAAAGGAGGAGGAGTGGTAGAAGGATAGAGAAAGATGAAAGCATTTTACTAAGCTGGCTCAGCCACATTTGATGATGAAAAGGCCTACACCGCTTGTTTTTATTTTATTTAGCACTACGTTTTACTATCCGTTTGGGTTATACACTCATGTACTAATTACACTAATGGTTTAGGGATTAGGAAGGTTATATACAGGGGAAGTGTACCCACATATGTGTGGAGGGAGAGTGTATAACCATTTTGGAAAAACCACCCGACGGAGATTCAAACCTCAATCTCCCTGTCAACAGAAGTCTAATCTACTCAGAGAATAGTGTGTTATACCACGCAGTCACCGAAGCGGATACACACGTCTTGTTAATCTCGTGTCTTGTAAAGCACCAGCTAGGTTATTGCATGCTTCCTTAGAAGTTTTTGTTGACTGCACGTGCACAAAATTTATAGATTCTACCAAGAGAGTTATTTTAGATCGAGCTTGTATAGCTTTCTTTACAACTGTAGCTGTAACACATTCCCATAGATCTTAATCCTCCAGATACGTTTGCACAGCAAACTTTCATGTGTCATAGTCCTGTCTCTTGACTGTGCCTGATCTGGCGAGAGGTTAAATAGAACCCACTAGGTAGACTCCTTGTATTGTGCGTTACTACCCTGTGAACACTCCTACTGGGCCTTTTGCTTATCCTTACTACCACAATATTTAATAATAGCTGATCAGTAGAGAATTATGTTAATAAAATCATGACAATCACCCATAAGTTATCTAATATTGGCTTAAATTTGAAATAATGAATAGGTGGAAACCAGTTTGTTGACAGGGTTGCCCGATGAATACAAACCCATGATCATGGGTGTAAAAATCATGTTATATATAATTCTGGTAGTACCATGAAGGATTTCATATGCAAAGGAGGGGATAATGGACCACAACCTCAGAATCGTTTTGTAAAATGCAATAATGATAAGGGGATGGGACTGCGCTGTTATCAGTGCAATAAGCTTGGGCATTATGTAAAGTGTTGCACAGATAACACATTTGACAAATAGAATAAGGTTTTGTTAACATATTTTTCCTCTAACACATCGGCAAATAATTATTCTTGATAGTTAGATTCCGGTTGCTCGGCCTGCGTGACTAATTATCGTGACATTCCCAAGGACGAGAGGAAATCTGCTTCCTTAACCATTACTACTGCCAATTACCACGAGATGGTTACTGATAGTATTGGTGATATTGACTTACCAGTGATAGTTTCAAACGGACCTTCAAATATTATGGTAAACGATGTTTACTTCGTCTCTAATTTGAAAACTAATCTTTTGTCAATATGTCAAATTGTAAACAGGGGCAATGATGTATATTTTGATTTGGAAGTAACATCAAAGATGGGATTGTGAAAGAAATTAAAAAAAAAATTGTTTAGATTTGTACCATCTCCAACATCACCATATTAGAGTAAAGGTTCAGTTAAGATATGTCAATCTGTACAAAGATAGAGTGAGAATATGTGGCACAGGTGCCTTGCGTATGTAAATTCTTCTAGTTTGAGGGAGGTTCAGTTTATGGTATAGATATTTTAATCAAGAACCATCAAGTTGTGTTTGTGAAGTATGTGTTTAGGGATAGAATCACCGCTTGCTATTTGAAAAAAGTGATTCCCGAACTAGCTGCTTATTAATTGAATCTGGTTTTCCAAATAGTTTTTGGTCAGAAGCCATTAACACGAATGTATACTTATTCAATAATTCACCGAGTGAGTGCATTGAATAAACCTCAGAGGAGCTTTAGTAGGTAAAACACCAACCTAGGATTATGCTATATATATATATAGATAGGCTCATTCTTCTGTGTCTAGCGAAAAACAGAATAAGCTGGACCCAAAATCTAGACCATGCATATTAATAGGAAACAATTTTGAATATAAGGCCCATCGACTGTATAATCCTGAAAAAAGTTAGATTTTGGTGTCCAGAGATGTGACTTCCTTCAAAACGGAGAAGGGTAGTTCACTTATGCCAAAATATCTGATAATGAAAACAGGTACATAATTTACCAGAATAAATTTCTGAAACCCCATATTCCAATTATGACAGTGGCTCAACACCTCATATCAACGTTTCAAATGAAAGGGATGAGTTATAAAATCCACTCATTTTCTTAGAAAAGAGGTTTGGTGTCAAAGATATAGATCTCAGCTTTTTACCTCAACGACAGCCTTCTTCCATAGAATCAGCACCACCTTCACGTAGAAGAGAACGAATTAAAAGGCCCCCAAAGCCTCTGGAAGAATATGTCAGCTACTCCATGTTTGATAAGGAATTTGGAAATCACACATAGGTAGATGAAGCTCTCAACTTTTCAGATAAGGAATCATGGTTCCAAGCTATTAGCTATGATTGAAAATGGCAGCTGGGAGATGGTGGGTCTTCCTTGTGTTAAAATAAAACCTGAACCGTGAATGGGTATTCAAGACTAAACTTGATGCATCTGGATAAATCGCTAAATACAAAGCCCGTCTTATCAACAAGGACTATGTTCAAAGAATAGAATTGATTTTGAAAAGACGTAATCCCTAGCAGTACGTTACATTTCAATTTGATACTTACTTGTTATGGCAGCAGAGTACGATTTAGACATCAACCAACTTGATGCGGTAATGGTGTTTTACAAGGTGACCTTGCCTAATAAATGTATATGGTCTAACGAGAACATTTTTGTGAATCAAATAAATTATGCCACATAAAGAAATCACTGTATGGTCTGAAACAGGAAAGCCAAGTATGGAACATGAAGTTAGATGCATGCCTTAAGAAAATTGGTCTTTAAAGCAGTCTCAGGTTGACTCATGTATACATTACAGAATCATAGGAAAATTAATCTTGATTGTGTCCGTTTATATTGATGACATTATCTTTTTTATTTTCAAATTATAAAAGGACAAATGAAGATAGCAATAGTCAACTGATGACACATTTTAAAATAATAGGTGTTGGAGAGACGAGATTTATCTTGGAATCCCAAATAAAAACAGACCATCCAAACAAACAAGAATTGATTGATAAACATTCATATATTATTCAAAATACCTTGAAATTACTCAATATGCAGGAATGCAATCTCTTCTGGCCCTAAGTGAAACATTATCTAAAGAACAACTTATTAAACTTATTCGGAAGATGTCCTAAAGATGGAAGCTATACTCTATCCGGGATTTGCTGTTTACTGCGCGGATATCCAGGCCGGACTTTGGCTACGCTGATAGTTTTCTGAGTCGCTTCAACCATACTCCAGGATCAGCACACTGGGCTGCAGTGAAACGCATACTCAGATACCTGGAGGGGGCCATCGATTGGAAATTTTTGTTCAATGACAAAACTGCTCCAGACACCCCTGACTGTGTGGGATACTGTGATGTAGATTGGGCTATAGTTATCTGGATGAGAAGCGATCTGTAATGGGTTATATATGTTTTAAAAATATCTCGCAGATCTCGTGAAACATAAAAAGCCAAACCATAATTGCTCTCTCAATGAGAAAATCAGAGTAAATAGCTAAGTCTGCTGTTCCACAAGAGGTGCTATGGCTCCAAGGTTTAAGTCGGGAACTTTGCGACCGGACAGAACCAACTCTACTCTCCATATACACAACCAAGGTGCCTTGAACTTGGCTTTGAATATGGTGCATATCAAGAACGCACCAAACTTATTGATGTCAGCCATCATTTTGTAAAGGAAAAGAACCTATGTGGCAGCGATCATTTTCCCATTCTGCTTTCACCACTTCAATATCCTTCCAGTACAGCACGGCTACCCCAATGGGTGCTTAAACGTGCTGACTGGGGTAATTTCCGTGAGCTCTCCAAATATGATGAACCTCATTCCCCTGACGTCGATTTTAAGGCTGGGCATTTTACTTCGATGGTCATCGTGGTGGCGAGGGATTCCATCCCTAGATCCTCGCCAAATCCACTCCACCGTCCTGTTCCCTAGTGAAACGAGGAGTGTCGGTTGGCTATTTCTGACCGTTGAAGGGCACTATGTCTCTTTAATTACGTTCTAATTTGGAGAATCTGGAATCATTCCGGATTCTACGTGCTTGAGCTCGCCGTGTCATTCGAGAAAGAAATAAGAGAGTCTTGGAGACAGTTTATTTCTAACCTTACAATCTCCACTCCCACATCTAAGGTTTGAGACAATATTCGTAAATTACGTAGTAGCAAAAATTTCGTTAATAATATACCTGCCTTCAAGTCTAAAGGTTCGGTTGTTTCCTCCCCTGTGGAGGTCGTTAATGCATTGGGCTCGATGTTTACCGTGATTTCTAGTACTGCGAGCTACACTAACGAGTTCGCAGCGCATAAGCGGAGTATCGAGCTCCATACTATTAATTTTGGTCTAGACGAACTGACTCACGACCTGTCCCAGGTGGGCAGCACAGCTTCCGGCCCTGATGATATTCATTACGAAATGTTGCGTTAACCGCCCCTTACCGGATGGGCGCTCCTCTTAGACCTCTACAATAGTGTTTGGGAATATCGTCATTTCTCAACACTGTGGAAGCAAGCAACCGTTATCCCTATATATAAAAGTGGCAAGGATAAATTAGAGCCAATTATCTATAGACCTATAGTCTTAACTAGTTGTGTATGCAAAATATTAGAGAAAATGATTAGTAAAAGATTTATATGGTATTAAAAATCCCATATTCCACTATCTGATATGTAATGTGATTTCCACCATAACCGATCTACGGTGGATCATCTTGTTTGACTTGAGACAGCAGTTCGTGACGCCTTACTCCACAAACAGCACCTATTGGCTGTCTTCTTTGATTTGGAAAAGCCGTACGACATGACCTGGTGGTACGGCATTTTAAAGACTCTTTTTAATTTGGAGTTCCGGGAAACCTCCAGGTTTTTATTGATAATTTTGTGTCAGATAGACACGTTCGGGTAAGGTTAAACAACACCTTATCCGATGATTTTATTCAAGAAAATGTGGGTGCCTCAGGGTAGTACTCTGAGCTGTATGTTGTTCGCCATCGCAATAAATAGCATTGTGGACAACGTACACCTACCTGTCCGCTCATACCTTTTCGTGGATTAATACGCAATTTATTGCAGTTCATCGAGTCTCCACAGGGCCGAATGGCAAATACAACTAGATGTCAATAATCTTTGGACGTGGGCATCGCGTCACAGCTTCCACTTATCTTCAACCAAGATGACGATTGTCTACTTTCATAGATTACGTGGATTACAGCCAGCCCCCAATATTTTAATTAACCAAGTTATTTTAACAGTATCAGAGACCGTAAGGTTCCTGGGACTTTAATTTGATTTTAAATTAACTTGAATCACCCACATCAAAGACCTGAAAGCTAGATGTGTAAAAGCACTTAATTTTCTTAAATTGGTTATTGGTCGTTCTTGGGGTGCTGATAGGAAAACCTTGATGCGCCTCTATAGGGCATTGGTAAGATCGAAACTTGTTTACGGTAGCTTTTAGGCAAGACCTTTGGCATTAAAGATACTAGATAGTGTCCACCATGCTGGCATACGACTAGCTACTGGTGCTTTTCGTAATGTCAAGTCGTCAGCATCTATGCCAACGTCGGTGAGCCCCTTCTTTCTTATCGCTGGTCCTATCTTCTGGAATCTTACGAGTCGAAACTGCATTGTATGCCAAAGCATGTTGCCTACCGTCCTGTGTTCCATCCACCCAACCGAGTCTTGTATGAAACCAAATGGCGTAGTGCAAGGCTGGTGGGGATCCGGATGCTATCGGTTTTCAAAACGTGTGGGATATTTCTGCCAAAAGATATCCCCACAACTCCAGGTCGAGTCTCTCCCTGGAAGATGAGCCTGCCTCAATTCCAGTTTGATCTTGCTAAGTTTTCTAAAGCAACTACTCCACCAATTATATATATGAGAGGACCTTTAACGAGCTGTTCTACACTCGCTTTCAGGGATTTAAGCGCCTCTACACTGATGGCTCTAAATCTGGAGCTTCCGTGGGCTGTGCTTTTGTTATGGAAGGATCCAATTTTAAATTCGATTTACCTGAAGAAATCCGTGTTTTTACGGCTGAAGTGTACGCCCTTTTTAAATCTTTGTGTTTTGTATATCGTAACTGTCACCATTCTGTTCTCATCTGCACGGATTCCATGAGTCCTTTGTTGGCATTATCCACTCTATACTTCTGGAATCCCCTCGTGCAGATAATACACGAGCAAATATTTAAAATTGATTTACTAAACACCTAGCTCTTCTTCTGCTGGATTCCTGGTCACGCTAGTTTTCCGGAAATGAGCTGGTGGACCAGGCAGCAAAGTAGGGGAGCTATATGTTTACTCCGTTTTATACACCAGGCGAAACTTTTAAACACCATTCGGGCTAATTTTGATTCTATCTCATATTGAATATTTTTAACATTTTTAGTGTACTTTAATATGTTGTGTTGTCTTTTTCACTTACATATTGTAACAAGGCCGCCCATAGATTGTCTCGAATAGGTATTCTTCCATATTGAGATTTTTTAAATAGATTTTTAGTAATGCATAGTCTTTTATTTTGTATCTGACTGCTAATTATAACAGGTGGACAGTTTATTTTGACTCTCTCCCGTGGGGATTTTACCATGTTTTTATAATTTTTAAGGACCTAATGACCTCATATGGGCCTAACACCAATAATAATAATAATAATAATAACATACATTTTTGTTTCCTCCTCCCCCTGTCTCAATACATTTTGACGCCCCACTGCCACCATTGGTACATGTTGACGCCTCCTCTACCCATCCATCCCTTAGATACATTTTTGACGCCTCCCCCAACCCTCTTCTTGATAGATTTTTGCTGCCCC
>CABFVX010006693.1:0-20700 GCA_902151425.1 Timema shepardi
CAGGCCTCCACCGTGGTTCGGATCCCACGTTAAACTGTAGGTCCTCCATTTCATCTCACAATCACCCTCCCATTACACATTAGCGTGTGTATAACCCGAACGGGTAGTAATACGCGGTGATAATAATAATAGTACAGGCACGACATCCAGTCCACGCCCGTTAATTTATCCATGTGAAAGGGTAAACCCGTGCCGGGAATCGAACCCGGGACCATTAGCCCAACAAACAGACACGCTATCAATTGAACTAAGGTGTCAGACTGGGATAACAAATCAAAACGTATATTCAAGGGTTAACAAAGATAAGATTGTGCTTATCTCATTTGTGATAAATACACCTCTCTATGAGTAACTACAGTAGCCCCATGGCTTCTTTGGTGCTGACTGACAGCTTTGAAAAATTACCAGACCAAATTATGTATCCCTACGCCGAACCATATGCTCTACAAAAACATGTGTTTAGCAGCTGTCACTTTTGACGGTCAAAATTTAGGTATATAGCTCAATGTTGACTGTCAGAAGTCAGCTGTGAGCTGTCAGTCAGCACCAAAGAAGCCACGGGGATATTGTATATACCTAAATGTTGACTGTCAGAAGCCAGCTGTGAGCTGTCAGTCAGCACCAAAGAAGCCATGGGGCTACTTTACACGTTTTCTCAATTATAATCTTCCTCATCCAACCTCTTATATTGCAACAAAATGCTGAACCCGGCGGGTTTTAGCCACAAGATGCGGCGAGAATCGACAATCCCAAGTGTTTCAGCCCTGCTCCGTGAATGAGCTGTCTTCAGCCAACCCTGCTCCGTGAATGAGCTGTCTTCAGTCAACCCTGCTCCGTGAATGAGCTGTCTTCAGCCAACCCTGCTACATGAATGAGCTGTCTTCAGCCAACCCTGCTCCGTGAATGAGCTGTCTTCTGTCAACCCTGCTACACGAATGAGCTGTCTTCAGCCAACCATACTCCATGAATGAGCTGTCTTCAGCCAACCCTGCTCCATGAATGAGCTGTCTTCAGCCAATCCTGCTCCATGAATGAGCTGTCTTCAGCCAACCATACTCCATGAATGAGCTGTCTTCAGCCAACCCTGCTCCATGAATGAGCTGTCTTCAGCCAACCCTGCTACACGAATGAGCTGTCTTCAGTCAACCCTGCTCCATGAATGAGCTGTCTTCTGTCAACCCTGCTACACGAATGAGCTGTCTTCAGCCAACCATACTCCGTGAATGAGCTGTCTTCAGCCAACCATTTTCCATGAATGAGCTGTCTTCTTCACCTTTTCTTTCGTTGCTATTCGTCCGACAAGAATATAACACCCGAGCTAAAAGGTCGCCTCTTTCCTAAGATCAACGACCTAACAAACAAAAGAAGATCGACATCTTCCGACGACTTCTACTGTCTGATGTGCATAGGAAGCTCGCCATTTGTAATTCACAGGTTTACCACGCAAATGGACAAACCGAGAAGAGACAGTTTTTTTTGTGTCTGGAAAAAAAAACTGGGATTACACATGAAATTTTGCAAAATCTAGTAAAAAAAAAAAGTACTGGAATATTCGTTAATTTGGGATATTTAACTGAAAGCTTTAATTATTAGGTATCTGAATGTACGGAAAAGTAGCTGAATAACTAAGCCCGCTGATTCAAACATGTCTAAGCACCCCTTAACCAAGGGTTGTGACGCGACAGATGATGTATCAATCTTAAATCCTCTTGTTTTAGTTACATGACGACACAATTCTGTCAGTTTTATGAGAAAATACATTTTATTTCCTTTTTTTTTTAGAAAAAAAATGAAAATTTCTTCACTAAATCACGGTAAATTTGGTAGTGAGGAAATAGTGGCAAGCCTGAAACTCACGTTGAAAAAATCGTGGGGAAAAATTACATTTCTAGTTAATTTGATTAATTTTTTAAAAGATACTTTATATAGTAATCCGTAAGTAAATATTATTTAATGCCTTTTTTTAAAAACTTTTAAGCTTAACTTTCAAACTAACAAATCAAATAAAACGTATTTATAAAAAGTTAAATTTTAATGATGTTCACTCAAGTGGGTTTTGTATAATTTCAGATCATACAGTCCGATTCTCATAAAAATGAGCCTTTTAAGAATACATTCCCTTCCCTTTGTACTCTTTGATATAGATTTTTTACCAGAAAATCTTTACCTAAGACAACGATTAATTCTAACATTACCAGCTTCAGTGGCCGCATGGTTTAATGCGCTACTCTTATGTTGGACTAGACTGCCAACGACGGGGAGAACGGGATTCGAGCCCGGTCGGGTGTATTGAGTGAGGTTTTTCCTAAATAGTTCCCTCACGTTCCCTCCACGCAACTGCGGGTACATTTCTTCTCAACGAAACCTTCCTAATTCCTAACACATAAGTGTAATTTGTAGAGAGTCGTACAATAAGAACGCGGTGCTAAAAAATATAATCTTAACATTAAAAAAAATTGGCGTCGATAGTTCTTATTAATTTTTTCTTATCACCGCGTCTTACTACCCGTTCGGGTTATACGCACTTACGCTAATGTGTGATGGTAGAGTGATTGTGAGATGAAATGGAGGACCTACAGTTTAACGTGGAATCCGAACCACGGTGGAGGCCTGGCATTCCTCACATTCACAAGATGTCTTGTCAGAGGTAGAAGGAACGGTTTGGTAATCAGATAAATCTGTGCCGGGACCGAGGATTGAACCCCGGACCAATATTTAATACGTCAAATGCGAGGTTTTGTAGCTTGCCGTACGCATATTACAACTCATCAAGGCTATTCACATATTTCATGAGAAAATGTAGCCACACTTGCGTGGAGGGAGGTTGGAAAACCAATTGGGGAGGGCGGAATACACCCGACCGAGTTTCGAATTCTGATCTCCCCGTCATCGGCAGTCTAGTCTACAGAGAAAGTGACGCCTTAAAAAAGTGCTTGTCAAACACTTTTTGAACTACACCTATTTTTACTTTCTCTTAATAACTCTTGAGAGATAAATTGAGATTTTGATAACTAATATCGACGTTTCATGACCCTCTGAAACAAAACAAAACAAAAAAAAAGTTTTTGTTATGTATGTACATCGGGCTAGACCCGAAACTAATTTTACTGTATTTTACTGATTGGGTTAAAACTTGGTATCTGGGGTTTTCATCAAGTCCTCCCGAGGGGTTTGTGAAATTAGGAATCCAAAACTAGAACTAAGGGTAGTTTACCGAAGGGCAAAAAAGAGAGAAAAAATTTATTTTCTCGAAATTCGATCCAACAATTTTTAATTAAATTATATTAAAACTGTTTATCATTACATAAACATTTTATCGTAAAAATTACTTTAATGGTACTTTACGCGGGGTAAATTACCCAATGTTAATAAAAAAAATCGCAACTATTTGAGATACGAAATAACTTATCATTGTAAAATTATAATACTATTAAAGATACAAATTTTTTATTTGAAATACATTTTTATAAAAATCAATCATTTCTGTGCGATAAGAAAATATATATACTCTTTTTAATTCAGGTCATTGAAAATGAATTTAATTCTTATGCTCTTTGGTGAACAAAGATATTTCTCTTTTCTCAATTTTTCTTTAACATTGTTCCTAGTTTATTATGCCATAGAGTAAGTAACAATGTATATTATTTCATTCATTGGTGTCGTGTTTCTACAACAATGTATAGAAGAACTATTATTTCGTTTCACAAATCTTAGGAGTTTTTAGCATTTTAAGATAAAAGAAGAGGGAAATCTATCCGGTGCAGCGTACTATTTATTTGCTATAGATAAGTCAGAATTGAATAAAAGTGATTTATGCTGATTCACTCACAGTGCAGTGCAGTGCAGGTTACGAAGCTTCGGCGCACGGTTTTTGTTCGGGTGACCTCGACAAAGTTCGGCCGACAACCAGACAAACACCCGAGGAGTGAACGATTGTTGAACGTTTCAACTTACGAATCGTACTGAACGATTATTGCTTTCGGGAATACACTAAAGGGTGGCGTAGTCCTCACCATCAGACCATGCGCTGTCAAGGGCCCTACGTGGATGTGACGTAAACCTTTACCATATCTGAACACGTCGGCCATAAAGTTTCAAGGTCACCCCACATGTTTCCACGTACAGTTCAATTTCCAAACGAAAAACCTTCTATAGCAACTAAAGAAGAGACTAGATCTACTTTTATGTAATAGTCACTTTCGATAGATATGATCAAAATCTATAAAATAACACTAATAATATAATAAAACATTATTAATGCTAGCCTAAAAAAGTTTGTATTTTCTAAAAAAACTTCTTATTAAAATTGGACTATACCAACATGGAACTGGACCTAAATTTAAATTTTGGTTCTGAAAAATACCAATTGTAATAATTCAGGATTATTATCACACATTGGTTCCTGAAGAAAAGTCAAAATTTGTACAATCAAGACTATTTATATTTGTGATCAATTGAGTTTATATATACTAAAAAAAATCATGATTTTATCTCATGCTACTCGACGAAGAAAAGTCAGAAATTGTACAGGCCTGGGTTTGTTTTTTTTTAAAGCAAATATTTCATTTAAAATATCTATCCTGAAAAATGGCAAATCAGAAATTTGTATATATTTTGACACTTCTTAAACAACCAACCCAAAATAGAATTAAAAAAAAAATTCATGAAGCTTACTCATTGAAATTCTACCCTCCGAATCCTGAAAAGTACACTTATTGGTAGGGACACACAAAATTCACATATTTGCGATGAAACAAATTTTCACACGAATTCTAGCTACAGTTTATATATGTAAATAACATAACTTTAAGATTTGATTTTTTCCTAAATAAACACAATTTTTTTTGTAAATTAGCAAATACCCCATCATGCAATATAATTTTCAACGCGATAACACTCTACCAGGGCTGCTGTTTGTATGAATAGTATTGGTTTTTACTTATTTTATGGGTATAAAAATGGATGACAGGAAAAATAAGTGTTTCCAGGCTATTTAAGCTTTTTTTTTTATCTGAGGTTATCATTAAAAATCACGATTTCTACTTTTACACATTATGATACTTAAATTTTGATAGATCGATTCTTTGTTTACAGTCTTCAAAAGATTTCACGCTAGATCCAATCAAGAACATTTAAAAAATATGGACCTTGCTATAGGCTAAATATTAATTTCTAAAACCTATGTTAAGTGGACACCAAACTTGTCTTGTCTTGGCTTTTAAATCCATTTTGAAGAACTTGAAAAAAAATTCCAATACCAACTCGTTTGGGGTGCTCGTAGTGTAAAAACTATAACAGTCTCGGCCACAGACAAAATTATATCATCTTAATTTGTATTCCCTTCTACTTATTTAATAGTAGTTTAGTCTTCTATGACAACTTGTTTCGATGTTGTTATTGTTTGGTCTAAGCCTAAGTTGATAATAGATTATTTCGATATTGCTATTTGTAAGACTTGAAGGTAATGATATTGAAATTTCGAGTTTGATATTATTACTAAGAGTGAAATGTTTTGTGCGTATTTATATTTGATTTTGCACCTAATATGTTAATATGAACTAAATATGTAGACAGTTTTATTCAAGTGCTTTTTAATTAATACTAATTCAACTCGTATTTATGTAAATTAATAACATCGCTTTCAGCTTATAATATCATCGCGTTTAGAGAAAAATAACACCACTTTTCCCCTAAAGATAACCTCACCATTTGCATGTTTCTACTTATTGGATATCTAGCCATAAATTGCGGGATACCTTACCTTAACTAACCTAACCTAACCTAATATCTGGTAGACACATACTGAACTTACGTTACAATCAAAATGGGAAGTTTCCCGAATAAGTCGGTTTAATCTAGGATTTTTATCATGGGTTTGTTGGCCCTCGGTTTAGTTCATTTAAGCTGCTTGTACTCAGTAGCAAATGGCATTCAAGGCAGTTCCTACAAATAAAATAGATTTAATGTATTTAAAATAATTTTAAATGGCTTTAAGGTGGATTTTATATATATAAAAAAATAACCTTGGCATCTGCTGGGAGGATTATGCCACAAGCTACCGCAGTAAAATCGCTCCTAACCTCCTTGCCAAAACCACAAAAATATAAATTTATGGATACCCCCTTGCTGGCACTGCAGTGTAACAGATAAAAAAACAACAAGTTATTCAAGGTCAAATATGAGACCAAACAATGCCCCACAAAACCATAACAAAAAATTATGTATTGTACTTATATAATACAAGAGAACAATACCACATTATTTAAAATAATTTTTTTTATTATTTTGCACCGCGACTCAAACTGCTCATTTGAGTCGTGAATATGTACTAATTACGCTATACCAGTGGCTCTCAAACTTCTTAGTCACTTGGTCTAACCAGGGAACTACTGTTTCGTGGACCCGTTGATGTAGGATAAATGATTAAAAAAGTGTTGGTCAAAAAACTTACAGTATATTATATGGATAAATTAGTCATAATATATTTTTAATGTAAATATAATTACAATATAAATAAAATAAATGTAGGTACGGTATTATATTTGTACATTTATAATCACCGATAATTTATGTGAGGAACAGAAATGCTTGTGTGACTTCCGTGGACAATGTCGCAGACCCCCTGGACGAGCCTCGGTGGCCCCACTTTGAGAATCTTTGCGCTATTCTGTATGGGATGAGGAAGGTTGAATTAAAGGAAGTGTAACCCGCATTTTTGTGTGAAGCGAGCGAAAAACACAAGCCTGACGAGGTTTCGAACCTTGATCTCCCCGTCATTATCAGTCAAGTCTATTTCGAAAGTAATGCCTCAGACAGTTTTACTATCGAAGCGGGTAAAATTGTGCCAAAAGTTACTTCAGAATGCACTGTTCTATCAGTTAAATCATGATTTCCCAAAGTGATATGTGTACCCCCGTGAGTACACAAAGAATTTCAGTGGGCATATGATATAGTACCGTGTCTTAGTACCCGATTGGGTTATACACTTATGTACTAATTGCGCTTAATGGTTTTAGGGATCTGGATTATATTTAGAGGAAGTGTACCCGCATTTTATAATAGTAGGTTTCATGAATTAAATAATAAACATCTTGACATGATGTGACAAACTTTTATATACCTTTCTTTCCGCCCGTCACGGTTTTGTTTAGCTTAACTCACCACTGAGAAGCTTTTATTAAAATTATGAACGACCGTTAAATACTTTACAAGACAGCATTTTGTGCCCTTATTTTAAAAAAGTGTTGGACAGTACAGAGTTAGAAAAAACAGTTTCTTTAGTAATGCATCTTTCTAAACACTTATGTATTGTTTTCTATGGTATGTAGATTCTTGGCAGTTAAAAATAGTTAAGTTAAATGAAAATGTGGAGGTTAAGGACTGCCACAACCAAACAATCAAAGAGTATTAGATAAAGATTACACGCAGTGAATTAATACAACCATTCATAAGACTTACCTTTACTTAAATTTCTCGTTTTAAATGTCTAGGGGGAAAAAACCTTCCCGCAAGTGTCTGAGAAATTGAGTAGATATTTCTGTTCTCGGACTCAAAACTACTTGTTTCTGCTTACTTTAATTTGAATACCACTTAACATACAAACATCTTCAAATAAACCTAATGCCACTGAAATTAATTGTCCTACCTACCTATCCTATGTTGTTACGGACTTGGTTTGCACGAAATAAAAACATAAAGAAAGAGAATTTACCATTTATTTACATAAATAGATAGAACGTCAGTAGAATTCCTGAATAGAAGTTAAATCTCACAGATTACAAAAATTATACGAAAATTATAGAAAAGAGATTATTCAGCTTTTGATATAGATAGAACACAGCCCATAGTCTTGATCTCAAGGTCCAGCTATTAATAAGAACAAAGTTTTCAAACATTTTATTCAAAGTAGTGGCTAGATATTCATTTTGAAATTCAGAAGGCTCTTGTCACCCTTTAAAATATAGTGTAATAGATTCTCAAGTGATTTGAATAAATTTAAAACAATACTATACACATATTTTTAGCTCCAATTTCATTTAAGTACATGTATAACATTATGTAAAAACAATAATTTAATAATAATTAAATTTTAAGAAAAACCAAATTATTCATCATTTCAGAATGAAAACTATTGAAAAGCGTAGTCACAAAGGTACAATTAAAGTGTGTGTGGAATAAAATCTATTCTTTGTAATCATATTCGTTCTTTATTAAGAGTTCATACATAGTTAGAGAACTAAGAACTATAAACATAATACCAAACTTTGAATATTTTATCATTGTTGATGCAAGGATTATAAAAAAATAGTCTTCTTTAGTCAACACTAATTACGTCACTGAAGTCCAATTTGATTAAAAGATTTTAATGAGCTTTTACAAATGTCAATAAGTTATTATCGCAACATGAATGATCCACGGGAAGATTTAAAACTATGGGTGTACTATCTCTAAAATTACGTCTTACTGGTAGCGTACCCACGGGGTACCTGTTCTATGGGTGCTACCGTAGTTTGGGGATACCACGAGATATACGCCGATTTAAAGAGAAAATAAAATATAGGGTAGGGGGTATGGTCTATTTCAATCACCAAATGTATTTATTTCGTAGGAGGGGAGTATCTTTCATTGAATGGCAGTGGGATATTTTCATGCTCTGAAAATATTGTCCTTTGGTCTGTAGGAATAACCCCTTACCTCTATTTCACTGCCAGCGTTTCTTCGAAAGCTTATTGTTTACAACCCTATACAATTTTTCTCTTTTCTATGCACATTTATCTTGTTAGATTGTCACACTTAAATTAGTAAAAATATAAATGATCAAGTTAATAAATACCAATTAAAAACCTCCCAAAAAAAGTTTCTAGGTGTATAAATGGAAGAAAAATTGCCTGCGGGGCTTGTGGGGAACCTCCTTCAAAACACCTTGAGCCACTCCTACTTTGAAATCCTGCATATGCTATTCCATCAGATCAAATGCGGGTAAATTTCCTCCTCTTCTATCACATTAGTAAAATTATAATAATAATAATAATATATATGTCTAAAACCTAAACGGGTATTCAAATTCGATGAAAATAAATAATTTAAAAACAAACTTAATTTTACTATGGCAGTATGTAGCAATTTTATTTACGTTTACAACCATTACTGTTTCCAGCCTGTGTAATTTTTTTTTATCCAAGCCATATATTTTCCACTACCGACTTGCTAGGTCTATTGTAGCTTAATTTGCCTTACAATCCAACTTAAAACTATGACAAGCCAACATCCAGTCCTCTGGCCGTTAATTCATCACTGTGAAAGAGTAAACCCACATTTCACCAAAGATAAAACTTTACGGCGATGCTGGGAATCGAACCTTGGACCCTTAGCTAGTTACTGGTTTGTTAATTTATTTTTAAACCAACTTCCAGCCATTTTTGGAAAGAGAATTTATGATTTTTTTTTCAGTGTTTTCACATTAGTTTTTATCCTTATTAAGATATACTTTGTTTTAAAGGAAACTAATGTATTGTGATGACAATATTTCCTTATTTAAATAATATATACTTTTAATGTTGAGCTTTTAAGTTAATTTTGTAAAGGAAATTATATATATATATATATATCAANTTTAATGTTAGGGGGCCGACACAGCTCTAAATCTGACTCTGACAAGAAGTTACTAACCTTGACCAACATAAATTTGAAAATTAGGAAAAGGTTTCTAAGGGACAAGTTTGGATTGTTGCACTTTATAGATGTGAAACATGGGCCTTCGGCGCAATTGAAAGGAAAAGATTAGAAGAATGATAAGAATATCATATAGGGAGATGAGATAGAAGTGGTAATAAAAGCAAATAGAGAAAGGAAACTTTAGAAAGGTGACAGGGTGGGCCATATTGTACCGAGATATGATAGTTTGGCGAAGATAGGGGATGGGGAAGGGTGAAATTCATGAGGAAGATCAAGATAAGAGGAAAGAATCAGATACTGAGCGATGTTTAAAAAAAGTTTGGCCCCACATAAAATAAAGTTTGATTCACAGGTTTGCTAAAAATAAAAATCAGAATCCGTCTCAGTGGCGCAGAAATTAACACGCTGTATATTGACCCATGATGCATTGCAATGCTAACGTAAAACAGCTGGTTATCAACATATTTTATTTTCTAGCAGACAAACATATATTCTAGATCGTTCTCCCAATGGATGTTTTCTAATTATAACGCTGTGTCATGGCACAATCCAATACATCAATACACACGCTTTACATTAACGGGTTATTTCTAATCTCCTCACAACAACCAACGAAGCTGCCTGCTTGCTTCTGGCTGTGCATTGTCAAATGCATTTATATCAATTTTTTTGAGATGGTTGGTTCCAAGATTTGATTGGCTCGCCCACGCTGAACATCTCGGGGCAAAGCGGACAAAGTAGAGACGGGTTTAACTTTAGCGGAACAGCTCATGCCGATGAGCAGGAAATCTTATGATTGGCTTAGAGATCGTAAGGTGGCCACTTTTCTGTTCTGCACTGGTTTTCCAGTGAAGTGGAGAGATGCAGCAAAACCATCGCAAGATTGATGATTTCATGATGATGATGATAATGAATTTATGACTGTGTCAGTATTTGTTAAATATTACTGCTGTTTCTAAAAGGTTTTATTTACTAAGACCCGCCACAGTGGCGTAGTTGGATAACGCGCTAGTAGCGTTGAGCTCAACTGCTGAGGACGGGGAGATCGAGGTTCGAATCTCGGTCGGGTGAAATGGGGGGGGGGTTCCTAAATGGTTTTCCACTTTCCATCCATGCAAATGCGTATTCACTTCCTATAATTCAACCTTCCCAATTCCTGATCCATTAGCGTAGTTAGTACTTAAAACGTATAACTCGAACGGGTAGTAAGACGCGGTGCTAAATAATAAAAATAATAATAATATTTACTATGAAGGTACTATAAAGCATGTAAATAAAATAATGAATTACTTGAAGTATAAATAATGTTTAATCAATTATGTTACATAGTTGTTTAGCAATGGAAATTAAGTATAATAAAGTACACACATTTTAATGTCCGACATTTTTTTCACCAGACACACTTTATTTATAATCTTGTTAAAAAAATACACTTATAGCAAATCATCAATAAAAAAAATGTTTGCAGCATTGAATAAGGCACAATGGTTTCTTTATTTGTACATTCAATTTTCAAATAAATCTTTCAAAAAAAAGTTATACATACAAATTATTGAGGGTATAAAAACCAAAGGATGTATCCTTCAAAATGCAAAATTTACAAGATAAAAATAGTTAAAAAAAGTGTTTACACAATTGTTTATACTATGAAATTAGATAAATATTCATTGTATTTGATGATATAGTTGATCAAATGAGGAAATAATTAAATTCAATTGATAGTTCCGACCCATAGTAACATACACAGTGGATAACTATATTTAAATTAATTGTAAAAATTAATCCAAAGACATTGAAATAATGTAAAAATAGTAATATTATTTTTTTGTACACATTAATAAAACATTCACGAGTGTTGGCAGCTATGTACACCCAGTTTCACGATGAAATGTTAAGTTAATAATAAATAAGTTACCTTTCTTGTTTCTGCTATGGTGTAGCTTATAAGATATTGTCATAGTGTGGACAGTGAAGGTAAGACTGAAATTCCGCGATAAACCGAGTGTGCGTCCTGCAATACCAGTTCGAATACACATTAAAATATAGGATGGAGATACATGTGAGTTAAGGTTCATATTTTTTTTCAATTTTTATAAGAAAATGAAGGCGACCTGGTAGTCTAGGGGTAAGGTGTCAGACTTCTATGCTGGCATCTGGGGTTCAATCCTCGGTCCTGGCAAAGATTTATCTGATTACCAAACACTTCCTTCACCTCTGACAAGACATCTTGTGAATGTGAGGAATGCCAGGCCTACCACCGTGGTTCGGATCACACGTTAAACTGTAGGTCCTCCATTTCATCTCACAATCACCCAACCATTACACATTAGCGTAAGTGCGTATAACCCGAACGGGTAGTAAGACGCGGTGCTAATAATAATAATATAAGAAAATGCTCTTTTTTTTTTGCCAAAATCAAAAATCGCAAAATCAAGCCATACTGACTCGGTGGCTGTCGTCTGTTGACGAAGAGAGCGCCCTGTGGTTAGCAGCTCCTCATTTGTCCTCATGGAGTTGAATCGACCTTGTTCCAGACAACAACGCTTCAAAGGAAAAAATAATCTGGAAGGGCCGGGAATCGAACCCGGAACCTCCGGATCTTTAGCCAAGTAAATATAATACTGCTTCAATAGATAGGTATAGTTTAATTCAAAATCTCTCACGAGCATAGTGGTATTCGACCGAAACATATTATATTTATTTTCACCAAAAAGTATATTATTCTTATAAAAACTATAAAAAAATTTGTTTTATCCTAACTTACATTCCATAAGCATAATTTATTTAAAGAAAATCATACATGCCTATAATATTAAATTTTATTTTTTATGGTGGATTAAATAGAAAAACTATTATATTGGTTAGTTTTTTTTAAACACTGCGTCTTACTACCCATTCAGGCTATACGCTTATGGACTAACTAAACTAATAGTTTTAGGGATTAAGAAGGTTATATAAACGCAAAGTGTACCCGTATTTGTATGGAGGGAAAGTGGAAAGCCACTTTCGATACACCCGACCGAGATTCGAACCTCGATCTCTCCGTCATCGTCAGTCTAGTCTACTGCATGAGTAGCGCGTTAGACCACGAGGCCACTGAAGTGGGTGATTGGAGTTTTAATCCTGGTTGGGTTTGTTTTCCTGAATATTTTTCCATTTTACCTACACACAAATGCAGGTACACTTTTTCAAATATTCAACCTTCCTCATCCTTACGACCTTGGCGTAATCAGTATATATGTGTATAACCCTAACGAGTAATTAGATGTGACGCTAAAATAAAGTATTAAAGATATCAAAAAATTGCATTCATATTAACAAATTCTATTTTATTGTAGAATAACTTTTTTTCATGCCATGTATGATTTTTTTTATTATATATAATAAATTGTGTCGACTAAAAAATCCTATTTTATATGGCGGCCGATTCTTATATTTAAATTTTCAACGGGGCACAAAAAAATTGCCCAGGTTTGCAATATCAAAACAAGAACATGAAATATAATATTCAATGACTATACAATTATGATTAAAATCGAATTAAAAGGTACAAATATTTTTTTACCCATTTATATTTATCTAAAAAAAAGGTTACTCTACACAGTAACATCCTTATTTCATTTTTGACATTAACAACCCTACAATATTGTGATGTACTTTTGTAACTTACTCCATAGAATTTTTTTTTTTTCTATTGTGATGAAAAATCGTCACTCTTGTCATAAAAAATATATGCTAGTGTGATGTACCTCCCCNCATATATATATATATATATATGAGATAGATTATTAAAGCTAACAATCACAAATTTCAAACACAGCAAACACTATTAAATTCAAACAGTCCACACCGTCATACTTTATTAAAAAGTTTATAAAATCTAACTCTTTAGGGTGCTGTTCGTAAACTATGTGCCCATGTCGGAGATAAGTGGATAATGCTCGGCGTGACCAAGCGGCGAGAAGGGGAGGTGGACTCGGAAAATGCATGACATCACATTACGATTGAGCTTATCAGACAGTATTCTGTATTAATAGATCCACCTGTGTGCGAATACAAACAAATAACGATCTACTAAACGACTTTTGATCGTGTCGAGCTTTGCAAACACGTTCAAATCAAAGGGTTATATAGGCTCCACAACTAAAAAAATACTATTTGAATAGGAGTGCAGGGTGGGGAGTATGTTTGTTATATATTTTGACATAATAGAATGGTTAAAATTGTTTTCACTTTAGAGAGTAATACCCAATTTGTTTACACAAGAGACTCGTCTTTTTCTGGTGAGTTTTAATAACCAGTGATGTACAGCCCAAATTTTTTATAGGAAGAAACCCGCCTCGGTGGTGTAGTTGGCTAACGCGCTTGTCATGTCGAGCTCGACCGCCGAGGACAGGGAGATCGAGGTTCGAATCTCGGTTGGGTGAACTGGGGGTGGTTTTTTCCTCAATGGTTTTCCACTCTCCCTCCACGCAAATGCGTGTTCACTTCCTCTGATTAAACCTCCCCAATTCCTAATCCATTAGAGTAATTAGTACTTAAAGCGTATAACCCGAACGGGTATTAAGACGAGGTGCTAAATATTTTTATTATTATTAAAGGAAGAACCTTATCGATCCACTTTGGTGGCCGCATAGTCTAATGCGCTAATCTGGTGTCGGACTAGACTGCCAAAGACGGGGAGATCGGGGTTCGATCCTTTCCGGGTGCACTGAAGGTGTTTTTCCGTAAATGGTTTTCTACTCTCCCTCCATGCGAATGCAGGTGCACTTCTTCTAAATTAAACCTTTCTAGTTTCTAACCCATCCATGTAATTAGTACATAGGCGTTTAACCTGAAAAGGTAGTAAGACGAGGTGCTAAAAGAAAAGAATATCTTACAGAAAACTTATCTTATCTTAATACTTGTTCATGTCATATGCATGTATGATAATTACTCTAATAGGGTAGGGATGAGAAAGCAGACATTTTGGAGGTAATCTACCCGCATTTGCATGGGAGAAGCGTGGGAAACCATTTAAGGAAAACCACCCTCGGTAGACCAGACCAAGGGTTCGAACCCCTATCTCTCCGTCAAGAGCAGGCCAGTCTAACACAAGAGTGACCCCATTCGGCCACTGAAGCGGGTGTTAGAAAAGTTACTAGATCTACTTTCACGTATTCATACGTCAAGTCATGTCATCTGCAGATGTCTATTTCGATAGATATTATCAATGCTGGACGGGAAAAAATATATTTGTATTTTCTAAAGGATCTTTCCTTTGAAATTGGACTGTAAATACTGGTATGAAAATTATCGAGTGGAATTGGGACATTTCCTTCCACTTAGCTACTGGTTTAGCCGACTGTAGCTAGAAGAGTTTCTGTGAAGTCTCTCGCATCTTTGAATGTCACCCCTTGATGACCTTGGGTCGTCTCCCGTCCACTGGGGTCACTTATTGCAACCGCTACATTTCTGGTTAGGTTTCACTCGTGAAACAGTCGATTGTTTCAGACCTGGAAATAAAAAAAAAAAAGACCAATTGTGGTTGGTGGTGGTAGCAGTGCAAGCTAATATTTCCCCATGTCACACTCGAGTTTTCAATTCATACCCGCGTGAGTTTTCAAACTATACATGTGAGAGTTTTCAAGCTATACATGCGTGAGTTTTCAAACTATACACACGCGAGTTTTCAAACTATACATGTGTGAGTTTTCAAACTATACTCGCGAGAGTTTTCAAACTATAAATGTGTGGGTTTTCAAACTATACTCACAAGAGTTTTCAAACTATACATGCGTGAGTTTTCAAACTATACACGTATGAGTTTTCAAACTATACACGTGAGAGTTTTCAAACTATACATGCATGAGTTTTAAAACTATACACGTGAGAGTTTTCAAACTATACACGTGAGAATTTTCAAACTATACACATGAGAGTTTTCAAACTATACACATGAGAGTTTTCAAACTATACACGTGAGAGTTTTCAAACTATAAACGTGTGGGTTTTCAAACTATACTCGCAAGAGTTTTCAAACTATAAAAGCATGAGTTTTCAAACTATACTCGCAAGAGTTTTCAAACTATAAACGTATGAGTTTTCAAACGTGAAAGTTTTCAAAGCTTTCAAATAATAAAAGTGCAAGCTTGACATAAATTATACAGGTCCAATTATCGTGAGACATTTTTTCTCCTAAGAATGCCCTTCCCAAAACCGTACTCGTATTATACACGCAGCCTAACAATCTTCCCTGAAAAAAAAAAATAATATTACAACAAAGATCTATTTTGTAGCAATATTGGAACTGAAAACGCTATCGTCTAATAATAAACTTAAGGTCAAAACGGAGAGATAGGGAGTATTACCACCCTTCGGTGTTAACTGTACTGGTAATTCGGTAGGTCAACGTTAGTTGCTCGAAGAATATAATATGCTTTGTTTCAGATATTAAAACATTTTCAGAGTCACCATCAACATTAACCATTCCGAGCCTGTGGCCGGGTCAGTTTAGTAAAATGCCTCCATCTTCCTCTATCTTTCCACCATTCTTCCTCCGCTAACCAGGATTCGCCCCATGCCCAAGTTCATTCTTCACTCTTCACTCCAAAGCCGAAGGTGCCGGGTTCAATTCCTGTGTCCGGGTGTCATTTTTAAAGTTTCAGAATATGATATCTAGATGGTGCGATCCTAACTAAAATGCATAAATGATAGCTTTGGCTATTTGATTTAAAAAAAAATATATTTACTTACTGACTAGATCAGATCCAACCGTGATGGTCCCGTTCTCCGTCTCCTTCTCCCTCCTCACGGACGCGTCAAACGACAAAGCGGCCATCCTGCAGAATAAGTCGGGCACACCGTCGCCTGTTTTAGACGACACTGACCAGAACTCGGCCCCCACCTCCTCCGCTATCCTCATAGCGTGATCTTCGACCTCCGAGAACGCAGTTCTCGACTGGAATAATTAAACGAGACTCAACAACAACAACAACAACAACAAACAGGATGAGGAAGGTTGTTGAAGGGGTGGGAAAATCACGGGGATGGAAAAAAATTCCCCGGTACGCCCCAAGCTGATAACCGAGTCTTGAACTTTCCAAAATATTGTGAACCAAATTCTTAGATAGCATGGCCACTGGAGCAGAAATAATAGGTCTATTAGGATTTTGGTTAAAAGGGCCTTTAAGAAAATTAATTTTTTTTGTGGTCAACATTAATAACACTTTAGTAATATTATTATAGTTATAACGATACCAGTTTTTTTTACGATGTAGACCTGTATATTCCCCACGGTTGGGCAACAATTATAATGATATCGGTTTTTATTATAATGACGATGTGTGTATGCCTTACTACACACTTGTTATCTCACGTCTATGACGATCTGATTTTATATGTATTTCTTAATGTGAGATAACTTATCGGTTATTTGTTGAAATTAGTAGAAAGTTAGCGTTGTACACGATTCATTTTGTTATTTGCACATTTGTTATTGTTAATTTAATATTTGAATGATACATGTTTTATTAATTTACGAAATGACTCAGAGAGCGTGAGCAAGTAGTGAAACAGACTGAGATTTTCTCTTTTACTATAATTCTGTGTGATATTACTATGTTCCGTGTAGATTTATACGCACAAGCTGCTTATATATGACCTACCCCTTGCTTCTTGGACCCCTTGTCACCAGTGTTAAAACTAACTAATAGGAGAACCTTCTGGCAACCTGATGTTGTGAAGACTAGCTTCCCATTGGGTAAAGGCAGTCAGAACATCATCTGATTTTGAAATAAAACGAATGGAGATTTTTTTTTAAAAGAAAGAAAGTTTTATACATATTATAGTGAAATTACTTCTGAAAACACCTGATCATCCATGGATGTAGTATTAAAAGTAATATTTAAATACAGTTCTTTAAAGAAAAATACACTTCATCCAGGACTTTTTAAATAAATGAGAGTGGTCCAAAATAGTATAATTACATTGTTATTGTTGTTGTTACTATTAGTATTTTATAGATGTTGATAATATATAATATAATAATAATAATATTTAGCACCGCGTCTTACTACCCGTTCGGGTTATACGCTTTAAGTACTAATTACACTAATGGATTAGGAATTGGGAAGGTTGAATTAGAGGAAGTGAATCCGCATTTGCGTGGAGAGAAAGTGGAAAACTATTTAGGAAAAACCACCCCCAGTTCACCCGACCAAGATTCGAACCTCGATTTCCCCGTCCTCAGCGGTCGAGCTCAACATGACAAGCGCATTAACCAACTACGCCACCGAGGCGGGTGGTAATATATATCAAAGTAGCAGCTTCAGATCACATGACTTGACGTATGAATACATGAAAGTAGATGTAGTAACTTTTCTAGTTGTCAGATAAGGTTCTTCCTATGAATACATTGGACTGTATATTCCAACATTGTTTTAAAATTTGCCTCAAATCAATTTTTAACTAAATAAAACGATAATAGAGAGAATGTAAGAAAACGAGGGAGGCATTTTACTAAAGTGACACGACCGCAGTCTGGAAACAGCTCATGATTATGTGACTACGAAAGTGATCAAAAGAAGGAAGTGTGACAAAATGAAGGGAGAAGATTAGTTTTTTTAGTTTTTTTTTATCAAGATCCAACCTAACTCTCCTTTCAGGTTAGTTTTCTTCCCAATCACTTACATGACATTGTATTATTTTACCGTGTTTTCACATGTATCATTATTTGTTTTAACAATCTTATAATAGGGCGCCGTACCATAAGATCCCTCTTGGTACCCACGATGAAGATATGGGGCTCCCCGTGGTTGACAACTAGAGCTTCTCTCAACCATTGGGAGCAATGGGAAAGCGACATCAGGCTCGACAAGTCAAATACTACCACCACAACTGAAAGAATAAAGAGAGTTGTAGAATAAATTGTAACCTAAGGATGGCATTGTGTTTAACACCAAAGATTGTACAAGATCTGCTCTGCACGACTTATTTTATACAATTTCTAGATATAAAACACGTTCATTTTTATTGTATATATTTATTTTATTTAGCACCGCGTCTTACTACCCATTCGGGTTATATACTTAAGTACTAATTACGCTGATGGATTAGGAATTAGGAAGGTTGAATTTAGAGTAAATGAACTCACATTTATGTGGATTATTATTATTATTAGCACCGCATCTTACTACCCGTTCGGGTTGTACGCACTTACGCTAATGTGTAATGGTAGGGTGATTGTGAGAATGAAATGGAGGACCTACAGTTTAACGTGGGATCCGAACCACGGTGGAGGCCTGGGCATTCCCTACATTCACAAGTTGTGGTTAATACACGTCTTGTCAGAGGTGAAGGAAGGGTTTGGCAATCAGATAAATCTCATTTACGTAGAGGTAGAGTGGAAAACCATTTAGTAAAAACCACCCACAGTTCACCCGACCGAGATTCGAACCTCAATCTCCCCGTCCTTGGCAGTCGAGCTCAACATGAAACTAGCGCGTTAGCTAACTACGCCGCCGAGGCGGGTCATTTTTATTGTACAACTATTGGTTTGCTAACAATAAATAACCCTTTCTGCCAGACGTGCACTTATTGAATATATGATAATGTGTTTATTAACCACCAGCAGAAAATTTATTATTGATGAAAATAAAATATGGATTTACCTTTCCACATTGATAAATTGACGGACGAGGAATGGATGTTGTTCCCGTCCTAGTCTTAAATTAGATTATAAAGAATATGAAGTTACGACAGGCCTAACAAGCCGGTAGTGGAAAATATACGGTTTGAATAAAAAAAAATGACCACAGACTGGAAACAGTAATGGATGCAAAATAAAAATTACTAGCCATCAAATTATTAATAAAAACAAATTTACAATTTAAAGTTATATTTGTATTATATTTTTTTGCACCGCGTCTTACTACCCATTCGGGTTATACTCTCATATGTACTAATTAACACCAATGTTTTTAGGGACTGAGAAGGTTATATTTATAGCAAGTGTACCTGCATTTACATAAAGGGAGAGTAGAAAAAACCACTCTCAGTACACCCAGCCGAAATTTGAACCTCAATCTTCCACATTATCAGCAGTCTAGTCTGCTGCCTTAGACCATGTGGCCACCGAAGCGGGTTATTAAAGTAGATATAAATAATAAACTCGTTATATTTATTAAATGTCCTCATGAGGATGAGGATGAGTATGACCCTGTTTCAAACCCAGTTGCTTCACAGTAAAATTACGGAAGCACTGGGGATCGAACCCAGGAACTCTTGCCCAGTAGACGACAGAATAGTTTGGAGAGAGTATAGAAAAAACATAAGAGAATGATGACCTTACTGTGAGCTCCTCTGTAATACGAGGCTGCGATACATTTGAATCTTTCTTGTCCCGCTGTGTCCCATCTGGTGGCAAAAAAATAAAAATAATTAGAGACGTGCGAGACTTAAAAATATCTCTATTTCGTCTCGAAAGTTAAAAATGAATCTCGAGACTTCGAGAAATAAAATAAAACAGCAAATAATAACCCTAAGGAATTTAAAAGAAACCAAACCGGGAATTTATTATTTCCAATAACAACGTGATAACTCAAAAATAGGCCACATTCCACCCCCCCAAAAAAACAGCCTTCATTAAGAAATGTTTGGGTTATAAATATTGTTTTTTCAACATCAAACTTTGACAATATAAGCTTTTACACTACAAAAATTAAATTATAGATGGTGTACATCGTAACTACGTATAGTTATATTATACATCACTCGCGAGCCAATTTGGATGGTGAGGCAAACCTAGAATTGAAAGAATTATTTGCTTTAAGCAGAGTCTAATTACCCATTCGGGTTATACGCTTATGTACTAGTTACGCTAATGGTTTTAAGGACTAGGAAGGTTTTATTTAGAGAGGTGACCTGTCGGTCTAGGGGTAAGGTGTCAGACTTCTATGCTGGAGTCCGGGGTTCAATACTGGGTCCCGGCACAGATTTATCTGACTGCTAAACCCTTCCTTCTACCTCTGACAAGACGTGAGCGGG
>CABFVX010006693.1:21548-37349 GCA_902151425.1 Timema shepardi
TTTTTTTTTTTTTAGTACTTTACCAAATTCCCGACTTAATCAAGTTTTTTCTGACCACTTCAAATTACCGGTTAATTCCAGTTTTCCTGAAGAAACCCTTTCGGAAAATAACCTCCCTAAGTACACCCGACCGAGATTCGAACCTTGATCTTCCTGTCATCGGCAGTCCAGTCTACCGCGAGAGTATCAAGTTAGAACACACGTCCGCAGAAGCGGGTTTCAACCGCAATGACATAACGACTATGTTTCAAATTTTAAACGTTACTTTTACCTGTTTATCAAACTGGTTTTTCCAACACCTACGTCTCCTAAAAAAACGGCCTTGGATATTTTGAGGCCGGCCATCACAGGTCGACTTGTGGTGCACGCCTCCTTCACCACCTTGCTGAAGTCCTGCTGTTTGTATGGGGTAGCGTCCGAGCGGTACGGAGCGGGGAACACGTTTATCTGTCGATCTTTATGGGCTTGGTCTTTCAACATTTTGTAGATGGCCGAACGAGACTCATACATAAGCGGGTCTGAAAATAGAATTTACAATATTATACAGTGGACGTTGTTCTTAAACTATAAAGTATAGTATAATCTATATGTGCAGCTCATTTCTATATTTATAATCATTTGTCCCTCAAGCTTTGCCTTAAATATTTCCTTAATCATATAACATTGCTTTCTTCCATATTGATTTGCTTGGTACCCTACGATTTATTAATCTTTTTATCATACCCCTTCAATCTCTTTATCAAACACAATCTTCAATCAAAAGACAAGTTGGATTGATTAATACATTTAGAGAATAGTTATTTACATGCAAAATTTTTGTGTGTATATTCTGCTATAGACATTTTAGTTAATACATAAATTACTTAACTGACCAATACAAATATTTTATTGGATGACACTTATTAGTTTCTTGGAATAAATAACACTGCAAAGTAAGATTTATTTTGTAAAAAAAAATATTTCTCAAAAGGAACCATAAACGTTCTCGTCCGGGTATTGGATATTAACCTAAGTCCCATACATGATAATAGTTTTTAATAACAAACAACAGAGAGTACAAATATAATTAAGGATTGTGTTAGTTTACACTATAATCTATCCCCATATATGTGAAACTATTAGAACAAACAATTTGGTCTAATAATTATAAACACATAATACATTACAATATAAAATACTTCATTATTCATCTAGAAAATATTACATTCAAATATTCACGACGAAACAATAGCTTTAATTTATAAATTGACATTTAAAATCTAGTAGCCATTTGTAAACAAATAACTTTAAATCTATTTATTAGACAGTTAGCAAAGCTGCCAGCTGGTATCGTGAGTGAGCCCGTGATTATGATAAGCCGACTGTAGAAGTTGTTATCCTAGAAGTGTAACCTCTATTTAATTGGTCAGACAGAAACTTTAGGGTATATATATCTCTCTCTCCTATACATATACCAGACAGTGTGGCATTACGACATTGTTCGCTAATTTGTATGAATATATTATGAGATACGTTAAATGAAATAAAACTGTTTCAATAGCAAAACAAATTTAAAAATTCGTGAGATGTTTCTTTAAATAAGTTTATGCAGGCTAATATATACTAGGACTTTTGGAAAAAAAGCCCATTTCGTAAGGCCTTATTTACACAAGAATCCTACCGTTATCCGTATGATATTATTTAGGTTGTATAAAATATCTTACAAAGGGATTTTCTACTACCATTCTAGAAGGCCATGTATCCTATCAAGATAGTACTATACAAAAGGATTCCGGTATAAAATAAGGTATTCCAGAACGTCCGCACTACCAAAATGAGGGTATGAAAATACTTCCAGCAATCTTATGACCTATATATAGGCGTAACTAGGATTGATGAATGGGGGGCGGAGGAGAGGGCATTAGCCCCGAGAGAACTACACCAGTACCAGTTCCTTTTTGAGTGACTAAGTGACAAATTACGATTATAATAAATAATCGGCTTGCAATTCAGTTAAAGCTAAAACCCTGAAACCGGATTAGACTAACCCAATACAAGTTAATTAAAAAACAACTTTGTTTTCTTGTAGAACACAAAAATTTCCTGGACGTTTACTATTATATTTTTCTAAAATATACACATTCTAGTTAATTGGACCTTAGATAAATTAACTTATAGGTGAATATTATATAATATATAATGCATCTTTTGGTAAATTAAGTTAATTCATAGAACTTTGGCACCTTTATTTATGTTGAAAAATAAGAATGGTATTTATATAGGTGCTGTGCTCTAGCGTATGAAGTATCTTAATTGTAAAAATATAAATATCCTGAGCGCATAACAGCGAAACATCAAGAGTAATGTGATCTGTGATCAACAGGATCTCTTCCATTTTGTACTGTGAAACATGCCACCAAAGCCAAAACCAGGTGAATTTTGTATTTCTGCATTAATGTATTTTGCTTGATTCTCATATTTAATTATGAGATACCTAATTTAATTTACGTGACTAATTAAAATTAGTCTAATATTTGTAAAACATCATGCTCATAATTGTATTGATGACTGTCCACGAGGTGGAAACAACGTGGCTTCTGAATTAGTTAGCGTCTCTTTAGTAAATTATATTGATTGTGGAATCTATTATATTGTTATAAGCTCACATTTTAATTTTATAATTGTTTTTGAATGTGTCTTGTGTGTTTGTTTGTTAAAATTTATTACCAAATTCAGCTTAGGTTGACAAGGCTCTGGGTTTCAAAAAATTATATTACATTTGTATTATTTGATGTAATTTTGCATTGTAGCCTATTATAAAATCATCCCCTTAACTTTGACATATCTAAAGTAGGCTTTGTTGTTGGGTTTCTTCCCCCCCCNNGGTTTCCTCCCCCCCCCCCCCATCTCTTGACCCCCACCCCCACACGTATACATACACCTTGCTTTATACTCAACTGGGAAAGCCCTGATTCAAATATGTTTTGCTCAAACTTGTAAAAAAAGATGTGTCATGTCGTTAGCAAACAAACTGGTCAAATTGAGGCATACAGTAAAGTGAAAAAAAGACTCTGATGGATCTTTAGTTTAAGTGAGTTGTCTTTCATTTCTTTGGTGTGTCTTTACTTTTTTTCCCCCCCTCATACACACCAATTATCTGTATAATATCTGGTGACCTGGTGGTCTAGGGGTAAGGTGTCAGACATCTGTGCCGGTGGCCGGGGTTCAATCCTCGGTCGCGGCAAATATTTATCTGATTACCAAACCCTTCCTTCACCTCTGACAAGACATCTTGTGAATGTGGGGAATGCCAGGCCTCCACTGTGGTTCGGATCCCACGTTAAACTGTAGGTCCTCCATTTCATCTCACAATCACCCTACCATTACACATTAGCGTAAGTGCGTATAACCCGAACGGGTAGTAAGACGCGGTGCTAATAATATTAATGTATAATTGCTCTGTGGGTTTTGTTCAGTATTCGGTTCAGTCAGGCCAGACTGCACATCTCACCCGCACTGTATAGCCCTAAAGATCTTGGCTTGTGTTCATTTGAAGGATAGAACAAATCGGTTGAGTTTCTATTCCCACTATTCTCATTCTTGCTCATTTGTTCTTTGGATGGATAAACAATTGTTCTTATCATCAGTGAAGTCACATAAATAGTATGGTAATGTGGTGGTATTGGGCGAAATTACATATCTCGACATTTTATAGTAGATAATATCTAAAATTCGTACAGTCAAAGCAAGAAATTTCATATAATATGACATTTGAATTATTATTTTTTTGGCCATGATCAATTCGAACATATTAATAAAATTATCGAATGGAGTTAGGCTTACAAAATAATTCTAAATAATTATGCATAATATGAAAAATAACATAAAAACTATCAGGTTTAGAAAAAAAAACAGTATATTTAAAATATGTTATTAAAAATAAAGTGATTCTACCACTTTTAAACTGCTTATATTATTATTATCACCACGTCTTACTACCCGTTCGGGTTATACACACTTACGCTAATGTGTAATGGTAGGGTGATTGTGAGATGAAAATGGAGGACCTACAGTTTAACGTGGGATCCGAGCCACGGTGGAGGCCTGGCATTCCCACACATTCACAAGATGTCTTGTCAGAGGTGAAGGAAGGGTTTGGTAATCATATAAATCTGTGCCAAGACCGAGGATTGAACCCTTGCCGCCAGCATAGAAGTCTGACACCTTACCCCTAGACCGCCAGGTCACCCTAAACTGCTTATACATTTAAAAAAATATTTTTCTTTAACATAGAAATATTTTGTTGTGTGTCTCATAGCCTCTGGATGTGTAGTTATATTAAATTTCAACCCCAATACTACTTTAACAAGTAACAATATTACGAGAAAAGGATAAAATATCAAGTTAGATCCCTTATAACTTATGAACTGTAATTTTTTGAAATCGGGTAATTACTATTTTTTTATATCATTAAAATTATGTGATAAAATTTTAATTGTTGATCGACCTTAAATAAAATGTAAAATTTGCAACGCCGATTTATTGAGTTGGCCAGTAGCTTTTCTTACCCCAGCACATCACCCTCTGACATAACCGAGACCCAGGAGATTTGGATCAAATATAGCAGATAAGCTTACAGGGGTGTGATAAAATTTGACTTTTCTTTGATTGATTTGTTTTCATAACAGTTTCATAGACTTAATGACTTGCTAATATTTTCTATTGTAAAATTAAGCCATTCAAAAGCTTTGAAACATATCTAGCGCTCCGAGAAAGTTAACGGGAAGAACTAATGGAAGGCACCTTTTCGTAATTTTACGAGCAAATAAAAATAACATTGTAAATCAACGCCAAGCTTAACCAACGCTTAGACTTTATGAGCAGTTAAGTTACGAGACCTTTGACGAGACACTCAGAGTGTTTGATTATTTGACACCTTAGCTCAGCCGGTAGCGTGTCTGTTTATCGAGCTAAGGGTCCTGGGTTAGATTCCCGGCATGGCTAAAAATGTTATCATTGGTGAAATGTGGCCTTAATCTTTAACATTGATAAATTAACAGCGGGGACAGGTTGTTGTGCCTTTGCTAGTATTAAGTTAGATTATAAGACATATGAAGCTACGACAGTCCCAGCAAGCCGATATGAAAAAATATATGGCTTGAATAAAAACTGACCACAGGTTGGAAACATTAATGGATGGAAACTAAAGTCCTTTTAATTAGACATGTAAAAATAAATTATATAATAACCTCTGAGGAAGTATTATTCGAAGGTTTTGATAGCTATTTATATGTCTTATATTTAACAAATCAAATAAGAAATTTTTAGAATGTCAAATTTTAGTAAAATGGTGATAGTCGAAAGTTGCCTTTTTTTAAAAAAAAATCAGGGTTTAGTCACCATGGATTGTGACTCTTGGTAGTATTGATAGGCCTCTTTTAATGTTATCTGTGCCTTGTTTTGTTGATATAAATAAAACAGCCCCAAAGGCTGAGAAGAGCGCGGAGAAACCTCCCGAGAAAAAAGCGGAGAAGAAGCCAGCCGCAACCCCAGCTGCAGGCGCATCAACCTCCAAGGCGGCAAAGACCGATGCGGCTGGCCCGTCTAAACCGGCGGCCGCAAAGAAGCCAGCAACCGCACCGGCGGGAGCCGGAAAGAAGCCAGCGGCCGCGCCAGCAGCAGCCGCCACCGGGAAAAAGCCAGCAGCCGCACCAGCAGCAACCGGGAAGAAGCCAGCGGCCGCGCCAGCTGCAGCCGCCGGGAAAAAGCCAGCGGCCGCACCGGCAGCCGCTGGGAAAAAACCAGCTGCCACACCGGCAGCAGCCGGGAAAAAACCAGCGGCCACACCGGCAGGGAAAAAGCCAGCTGCCGCGACCGGGAAGAAGGCTGCGCCGGCAGGGGCCGCCAAATCAACTGCAAAGTCTGCAGCCAAGGGTGCAGCTAAACCGGCCGCTAAAGCTGGAGCTAAGCCGGCAGCCAAGGCTGCAAAGGGTGCGGCGAAACCTGGGGCTAAGCCCGCTGGTAAGCCTAAGATACCAGTAAAGGGAGCACCCAAGAAGGTTGAGAAGCCAAAGTCTGGTGTCGCTCCGAAGTCACAGAGGGTCACAAAACCAGCAGCTCTTGTTTTGCAGAAGGCGCTGAGAGTTCAAAAGAAGGTATTTAATTTAATATTCTAACTCTTTGCTAAATTCAAACTTGGCTATAACAAGCGGTTAGGGGACCGTTAAGTTTCTTCTTTTATAGTAATTAATAAAGATGAGTATTTGACACTTTAGCTCAGTTGGTAGCATGTTTCTCTACTGCACTAAGGGTCTCGGGTTTAGTTTCCGTCGTGGCCGAAAACTTTTTCTTCGGTGAAATATGGTTTTACCCTTTCACAGTGATGAAATTACGACTGGAGACTGGATGTTGTGTCTGTCTTGGTCTTAAGTTAGATTATAAGGTGTATGAAGCTACGACAGGCCTAGCAAGCCGCTGGTGGGAAATATATGGGATGAATAAAAAAACTGACCCCAGACTGGAAATGGTAATGGATCATGTAAAAGTAAATAGGGTGTGCGAGTTACACTTATTTAATTCAAATCTAAGTCGAATCAAATAATATGAAATATTCCCAAAGCTAAATTCATGTTAAATGATTCTAAGTTTTGTTTTAATATTGGATAATATAAATTTAGGTATTAAAGACAATTTACAAAATGTAATTTAACCATCATAGATTTTTTTTAATGGGAATACTAATTTATAAGAGATTTAACAAAAATAAAAATACATAAAGGGTGACCTGGTGGTCTAGAGGTAAGGTGTCAGACTTCTGTGCTGGCAGCCGGGTTTCAATCCTCGGTCCCGGCACAGATTTATCTGATTACCAAACCCTTCCTTCACTTCTGACAAGACATCTTGTGAATGTGGAACTGTAGGTCCTCCATTTCATCTCACAATCACCCTACCATTACACATTAGCGTGAGTATAACCCGAACGGATAGTAAGACGCGGTGCTAATAATAATAATAATAATACATAAATGATAGATTGATATAAATCTGGACCCTTGCTAATGTATTTACAGCCCAAACACAGGAAAAGTTTTTTTTAATCACCCCGTCTCACTACCTGTTCGAGAATACACTATCAGGTTGTCTACCATCCGGGAAAACGAGAATTAGCCGGGAATTTGAAGTGATCGGGAATAAGTCGGGAATTTGGTAAATTACAATAAAAATCCGGGAAAATGATATTTTACTCAAAATATGAAATGCAATAATCAGTAAATTATGTCATTTTTTTGCTTGTAGCTGTGTAATATATTTTTAATTCCTAGTAAACAATTTTAATTCAAATTTTAAAAACTGATTATTATTATTATAAAAAAATAATAGAAAACGAGGGAGGCAGGGGGGGGGGAGTTAAAAGGATGTGACGTACTTTTTTATTCTGGAATTTTAGGAAATGAACAGGGAAAAGGTCGGGGATTTCATTGGTCAAGTTTAGTAGACACCATGAATATGTAATAATTACACTAATTTGTGGGGTATTAGGAAGGTTGAATTTGGAGGCAGTAGGCCTATAACCACATTTGCTTGGAGGCAGAATAGAAAACCATTTAGGTAAAAATACCATCAATACACCCGACAATATGAAACTCCAGACTTTGGCAGTCTAGTATACTCAGAGAGAGAAGTTTTGTTAAAATCGGTACAACTAATAATTTTTGAATTCCTGAAGCAAAATGATGATTTTTTGAGGGAATCTCATTGAAACCATGTGAAAATAAATGTAACAATCTCTGATTGCTTCAGTTTTTATTATTATTATTATTATCACCGCGTCTTACTACCCGTTCGGGTTATACGCACTTACGCTAACGTTTAATGGTAGGGTGATTGTGAGATGGAATGAAGGACCTACAGTTTTAACGTGGGATCCAAACCACGGTGGAGGCCTGGCATTCCCCACATTCACAAGATGTCTTGTCAGAGGTGAAGGAAGGGTTTGGTAAATCCGATAAATATTAAACCCCGGACCCTCGGCAAAGAAGTCTTGACACCTTAACCCTAGACCACCAGATCACCCTTTAGTTTTAATAAAAGCTTTACATTTTGAACATGATGTTACGGGGTTTTGGTGTGGTGTGTTTCAAAGTCCACTCTATGATTGTGGCCACAGACGGGTAATCTGGAAAGGCAGAGAATTTTTTGATGTCGGTGAAATTTAAATAAAAAAGTCACTTAATGGCAGGGAATTTAAACACTTGATTAATTCTGCACCTTAATGTTTAAACAAAATCATTAAATTTATTTTTTCGATATGAAAAAATCGTCGACTATTTACATTTTGTGTGGGTGGATCAGTTTAGTAAAATGCCTCCATCTTCCTATATCCAACATTTTTCCTCTTTTAATTTCTTCCATTCATCTTTTTGTTTGTGCAATCTCTGTTATCTGCTCTCATCTCTTTTTTTTTTTTCCACCTTGCGATCTTTTTCCTGGTAACATATTTCATCCCAATAAATCTTTTAGCATCCTTTGCTTCTCCAGCCTCATTACCTCCCCATACCATCTCATTCTTGCTTCCTCTACCATCTCATGTACTCCAACTATCAGAAGAATTAAGAATAGTAGGATATATTAAAAATGCAAAATATCTTGTCTCTTTAGAATTTGAACAGAAGTGTATGCGTTCTATACTATTCTCATTATAAAAATAATTCCCCCCAAAAACATTTCAGTGGTGGATAATAATTTTGGTTAAAATTCATACAGCTAATTATTTTTGAATTTCTGAAGCAAAATGATGATTTTTTTGAGGGAATCTCGTTGAAACCATGTGAAAATAAATTCAACCAACTCTGATTGCTTCAGTTATAATACAAGCCGCACATTGTGAACTTGACGTTTCAAGGTTCTAGTGAGATTTAAAAGATCACTATCGGTGTGGCTAATGACGAGGTGATCTGGAAAGGCAGAGGATTTCTTTATATCAGATAAATTAATACAAAATAAGTAAAAGGGAGTGAATTTAAATACTTGAATTATTTTGCAAATTAATAATTAACATTTAATTATAAAATTTGTTTTATCACTATTAACAAAATCATATACTGTTACAGTTTATAACTCAATGAGGAAAACCTCTTTTTGCTTTATGAGGCAATTGCAATATATATTTGTAAGAAGGTACAGGAAAGGTGGATAGAAACATATAAAAGGGGGACAAACACAATATGGCCTTTACAATGAAAAGAAGAACACAGTTCACACTTTACACTGCTGCCAATGGACAAAGAGGTAATGGATGTCTCTTAAAGAAAATTGATCGTCACCGCCCAATCCCCCGACCTAGGTTTCATTCTATCGGAACTCATCAGGGAGGAGTGTGAAACGCACAACGCAACTTCCTAAAAGAGAAAACTGTTACAGTTTGTGTTCTGGTCAGTTTAGAAAAATGCCTCCCTTCACCTCTGACAAGACATCTTGTGAATGTGAGGAATGCCAGATCACCACCGTGGTTCGGATCCCACGTTAAACTGTAGGTCCTCCATTTCATCTCACAATCACCCTACCATTACACATTAGTGTAAGTGACGTATAACCCAAATGGGTAGTAAGACGCGGTGCTAATAACAATAATAATACTTAAAACATTAAATATGGAAACAAAAACTTAACGATAGTGTTAATTTCCTTTAGCAGTTAGAATTGAAAATGTATAAGGCTTTAATTGAATGATATAAGCTAAATTTGTTTATTTTTGAAGAGCTAAAGAGAAATAAAATATATTAAAAATTCAAACTAGCTCATATGGTCCTACAGGGTGGCCACAAACCTGGAAACCTGGAATAATCAGGAAATTTGAAAGGTATAAACAAATCCGGCAAAGGTCAAGGATTTTGACCATTGAACATGGATAATTAGGCATTATCATTATTTTATCAAAACAAGAGAAACAATATGTTTTATTTAACTCATTTCCATTCTTGTATATTATGGCAATCACAGATAAAGTGAATTAGCAATAACCTTCAAGCACATTGTGTTTAGGTTTAGGTGTAACGAGAGAGCTCATTCAAATTCACGAGACAATATCTGATTAAGTATTACATAACGTATGCACTTGTATGAGTAATGAACAAAAAAACTAAACAATATTATATATCTCCACTTTTCTGATTTGTTCCTTATTAATCTTAACAAATCATGTACATTTGAGCCTAGAGCTTCCCATCACTGTGACTGACACCTGTGTCAACATGCTCATCAGTGCAGGTCACAGACAATTAATATCAGTTCAAACATGTGTGCCATTGGAGATTGATCCACACTTGGTCAAACAGGGAGAACATGATCAAGGAAAAATTAAAAATTTTGTATGGAAAACCTGGAAAAGTCGGGATTTGAAAAAGGAATTTCTGTGGCCACCCTGTATTAACTTGAACTGACTTTTATTGGCTCTATACTATTGTCAAAGGTCCGTCATAAAGATCTATCACCAAAAATATTTCACTGGTGGTTATTAAGTTTGGTTAAAATTGATAAAATTAATAATTTCTGAAGCAAAATGATGAAATTTAGTGGGAATCTCTTTGAAACCACGTGAAAATAAATTTAACAATCTCTGATGCTTCAGTTATAATATTAGCTTCACATTATGAACATGATGTTACAGGGTTTCATTGGGGTTTAAGCGATCACTATCTTAAGCTATAGACAGGGCTAATTTGGAAAAGTTTGACACTATCTGGATGTGAGAGAAATAATAAAAAAAATATAGGGAATTTAATTACTTAAATAACTCGGTGCCTTACCATTTAAACAAGATTATGAAATTTATTTTCTTGATAACATAATCATCAATTTTTTTTTCCAGCCTGTGTACACTTAGATTTAGTAAAACACCTCTACCTTCCTAACTTCCTCTTTTAATTGTTTCCATTTGTCTTGTTTCACTTTCACACTTTCTTTTATCTGCTCTCATCTCTTTCTTGGCATCATTTGCTGTCTTTTTCCTTTATAACTCATGTCCATAATTCTCTTTCTCTTTCGCTTCCTCTATTATCTCATGTAGTCCCTGTATCCCTCTTTCCCGGATAACTTCATTCCTAATCTTGTTTCTCCTCGTGACAGCTAACATGCTCCTCACAAACTTTATTCCCATGACCTCCACTTACCAAGTCTCCTTTACATTCAATCACTGTCTATTGTTTCTGCTGCACTTGTGACAATGGGTACAAAGTACGCCCAGAACAATGCTTCCTTACACTTCGAGAGCACTCTTCTTCTCCTTAGTAATCTCATTTTTCTCAATACTAACAAAAGGCATTGCATAAATATGTTATTTTAACATGAGAGGATTGTACAGTGTTTGGTTTATAACATATTTATATGGGGATGCAAATAATACTTAAAACATTAATTACGGAAATAAGAACTTTCGATAACTTTACCTAAATTGTATAGAAAACTGATATTGTTCTCTTTTCTGAAGAACTAAGAATAGTATGGTATATTAAAAATGCAAACTATATTATTCCATTCAAGGTAGGAATTGACTTCTGAAAGGCCTTTTTCCCTACCATAAATCTACTATATAGTAGGATATTGGTAGGAAAAAAGACCTTTCAGAGAGTAATTCCTACCGTGAATGGAATATATCTTGTATCTTCTGAATTTGAACGGAAGTGTATTGGCCCTATACTATTCTCAAAGGTGTCATTAATAAAAATAATCTCCCCCCTCCACTCCCTCCAAACCCATTTCAGTGGTGAATAATAAGTTTGGTTAAAATATATCTATTTAATAATTCTTGAATTTCTGAAGCAAAATGATGATTTTTTTTTGAGGGAATCTCGTTGAAACCTTGTGAAAATAAATTTAATCAACTCTGATTGCTTCAGTTATAATACAGGCATCACATTGTGAATATGATATTTTGGAGTCTCACCGAGGTTTAAACGATGAATATATCGTTGTGGCTACAGACGGGGGTAATCTGGAACCAGGATATTCGGTGGATGTCATAATTTAATAAAATATAAGTAAAAGTCAGAGAATTTAAATACTTGAATAATTCTGCATATAAACATTTAAAAATATTATAATGATTAGCTTTCTCAATGTTCACTAAATCCTCATCAACTGTTCTTATCCATCCTCATTACATGTCCATACCATCTCAGTCTTGCTTCCTCTACTATCTCATGTACTCCAACATCCTCATTACATGCCCATACCATCTCAGTCTTGCTTCCTCTACTATTTCATGTACTCCAACATCCTCATTACATGTCCATACCATCTCAGTCTTGCTTCCTCTAATATCTCATGTACTCCTTGTACCCGCCTCTTTCCCGGATAACTTCCTTCCTACTCTTGTTTCTCCTTGTGACAGCTAACAAACTTAATTTCCATAGCCACCACTTTACTAGTTTATCTAATAAGAATTTACTTAACTAATTATCTAAAATCTTGAATTTGTCATATTTTCTGGAGCACTAAATATATTAAAAATCCGTATTTTCTTAACTCTAACAGAATTGTATTGGCTCAATACTATTTTCAATGATCAGTTGTTATAAAAAAAAATTCCCTCCAAAACATTTCAGTGGCTGAATAATAAGTTTGGTTAAAATCCATATGGCTAATAATTATTAAATTCCTGAGGCAAAAAGATGATTTTTTTTGAGGGAATCTCGTTGAAACCATGTGAAAATAAATTCAACAAACTCTGATTGCTTCAGTTATAATACAAGCCGCACATTGTGAACATGATGTTTTGGTGGTTGTAAGTGTTTTTGAGTTTATCCTATGAGCTCACTCATCCCCATGGTTTTGGAACGGTCAACCACACACCTCAGAAGACCTCTGATTGTGGCTGGTGCTGATGATATTTATAGTTTTTCTATGAGTTTTGAGGTGACCTGGCGGTCTAGGGGGTAAGGTGTCAGACTTCTATGCTGGCGGCCGGGGTTCAATCCTCGGTCCCGGTACAGATTTATCTGATTGCGAGGCCTCCAGCGTGGTTCGGATTCCACGTTAAACTGTAGGTCCTCCATTTCATCTCACAATCACCCTACCATTACACATTAGAATAAGTGCGTATAACCCGAACGGGTAGTAAGACGCGGTGCTAATAATAATAATAATAATATAAGTTTTAAATTATTATTTGGTTAATTTATTGCTTTAAATAAAAATACAATGGCAGGTTGAAGTTTATGTATCATTTTTTCTGTAAAACTCTTATAAAAGTCAGGAATTTCCAGACTTAGGAAGTGTATCAACCAAGGTTATGAAGTTGGTACGTCAAGCTTTCACACTAAAAGATTATTTTTATACCGTTTGACTGCTTTATAAATGGCTGATATAATTATATTAACTATAAATCGACAACAGATAGAAAAATGCTCCAATACATTTGAATTCATTGGGAACATCTTTGTTATTAAATAAATGTGTCAATCCGAATCACAAATTTCGATCTTGGTAGTAAATAAATTGTTTTTATACTAGGCTATTATATATTTTTTATTTTGAAGAGAGAGTCAATACATTTTTATCAGGTCAAACCAAAACTGCTTCCAAGTTCATAGCCCTGGTTTCAACTTTATTTATGTTTTAAAAATATATTTCTTAGATATCTGTATTTATATAATCTTACTGTGTGCTATTCACTTTTTTCCCCCCGTCCTTCAAACTGTAGGTTATCAAGGGCGCCTTTGGGGACAGGTTTAGGAAAGTGAGGAATTCGGTTCACTTCCACCGGCCAAAGACGTTCCGCCCTCCGAGAGACCCCAAGTACCCCAGGAAGAGTGTACCCCGAAGGAATCGGTATGTATTTTTTTAAATTATACGGCCTAAGCTATAAACTCTCTACCACAAGAGCTATCGTGATGATTTATGTGTGGGAATCTCTTTGATAACACGTGAAAACAAACGCATGTACACTGAACTGATAGCACCAACTCTTTCTTTAGATTTAAAAAAAAAAATGACACCTGGACACAGGAATCGAACTAGGGACATTTGTTTTAGTACGCCAACGCTCTTATCTACCGAGCTATCCAGGAATTGTTCCATTCCCAGGGTTTTTCTTCTCTCATATTTTAAGGCAAAGTCTGTGATGGTTGTACATAAATCATCAGCCACATATGAGTGATCAATTAGGATCACAAGATACAGGGTGTCTACCATCCGGGGAAAACGGGAATTAGCCGGGAATTAGAAGTGATCGGGAAAAAACGGGAATAAGCCGGGAATTTGGTAAATCACAATAAAAATATGGGGAAAAATGATATTTTACTCAAAATATGAAATACAATAATCAGTAAATTAAGTAATTTTTTTGTTTGTAGCTGTCTAATATATTTTTAATTCCTAGAAAACAATTTTAATACAAATTTAAAAGCGATGTTAAAATTTTAAAACTTATTATTATTCATAAAAAAGATTAATAGAAAAACGACGGGTGTAGGGGAGAGGGAAGTTAGAAGGATGTGACATACTTTTTAGTCGGGAATTTCAGGAAATGATCAGGGGAAATCAGGGAAAAAGTCGGGGATTTCATTGGTCAAGTTGAGTAGACACCGTGAAGATATCAGATAACTCCGCCACCTTCGACTCGGGGAAGTCTTTATGCTGCCGGTAGTACAATGACAACTAAACGAATGCGCGTATAATTATGGATTAAATAGACAAGCTATAATAGTGTTTGGGTACAGTTGTAGCTGCATCTAAGTATCATACTGTTTAAATTGGAAATAAATGACACTTGATTCGAACATGAAATAACCAGAATCTTAGCATTTGAATAACTTTTGAGTTATTCATCAAAGGAAAAATAACGCCAAACTTTCATTTTGAAATAATAATTGATAGGATTATAGAGCGGCAAGGCCTGCACACTTACCGGGCAACTGTAGGCCTCAAATTTCACAATTAAAACACAACAAAACACATAATTATGTGATTTTTGGGGTACATCTTCAGCAGAAGAAAGTAAAACACAGACTGGACTACGGCAGCGGGGCTAGAGGTAGGTCCACGTTTTGCCCACTTCTGCTTCTGCTGCGGTTGTTAATAGTTTGATTAATGATAGGGTCGAGTTAAATCCAAAAATTCATTTAACATTTAACTTTTGGATCTCGAATCCTAATCTTGAAAAAAAAAACCATAAGAGGAACAGAAAAATAAACGAATAATAGAAAGTAGCAACTAATTAACTTTATTTTTCATAAAGTATGTTCTTCATTCAGTTAAGTGTTAAATTATTGTTTTGGGGTCTGGTTTTTGAGTTTGTGCTCTGTTAGTTCTGATCGATCATTATTAGAGGTTCAAAATAAATTTAAATTTTTTTTTTTTTATAGATTTTGTTAAATATCTGTTATAATTTTTTTTAGGGTTTGGGTCTCAAAATCCCACTATTTTCTTGAATTTATAATATTCTTAAAGATTGGAATGTCCCTCATATAATTAATAATCTCCGTTAGTCCTTGATTTTAATTCACGTGTTTGATTGCGATTGTTTGAAGCATGGATGCGTATAACATAATCAAGTTCCCACTCACCACGGAAGCCGCTATGAAGAAGATCGAGGATAACAACACCCTGGTGTTCATCGTGCACACCCGGGCGAATAAGCACCACATAAAGGCCGCCGTAAAGAAGCTTTACGACATCGACGTCGCCAAAGTGAACACATTGATCAGGTAAACATTTTTGTGTCGTATCGAACCACAGGTGTGGGAAGTCCAGTTCTTCGATCCAAAGCAAAGTCGGATCACCCAAAATTTTGAATATTAAAGAAAGAAAAAAATGTTTAAAGGG